>VMDO01031811.1:0-19660 GCA_007922755.1 Pedetes capensis
TGCTTGCTACTTTTAGCATCTACTAAGTTTTAGTAATAGTTACAAGCTTTTATTTATCCAGAGAAGAGCAATTCAACTTGTACTGGGGTCAAAGCATTGAATATAGCATTATAGCTTATGATTTTTAGTCATTTTATTGAAATGTTATTGAAATTCCTCCTCATCTGTCTATCCTTTAACTATTAAGTGTGAGAATCAACAGGATTTTTATTTCATTTGCAGTAATATAAAGTGAAATTGAGAGTGGATGTTTACTACTATGTGCCTACTGCAATGTTTTGGAGGCAAATATATCAATGCCTCTTTAATTTCAATGTACTATGTATATAGGAGTCTTTTCTTTTGTTTTAATGCTATACTGGGAGTTGAACCAAGGCCTTGTGCTTGCATGCTTTGCAAGTGTTGGACCACTGAGCCGCATGCCCAACCCATTTCATTTTTTACTTTTTGAGAGAAGGTCTCAGTAAATTCTGCAGACTGCCTCTGGTCTTGAACTTGTGATCCTCCTGCCTCAGCCTCCTGAGTCTTTGGGATTGCAGGCATGCGTCACTGTACCCAGTGGAGAGTCTTTTCATTCATAATCTTAGCACAAAATATATAAGCTCCTTTCTCTTTATTTCTTCAGCTTACTATATAAGAGGTCAGGTACCTAGAAAGTACCAGTTTGACAATTTGGGAAGTTGGCAACTATCGGTAGCTGGTGAAATATAAAAATAAAAAAAAAATTTTAAAAATTAAACTAGAAATTGTGACTTGGGAAACTCTCCTGTGAGCAAAAACTGCATTATTGTGAGGGCAAAATAAGAATGAAATAGATCTTCTTTCTTGTTTAGAAAACTGACATCTGTTACAGTGTTGTATTATTCTGTTATACACATTACAGACTCTTCCTTGAAATCCCATCATAGTCGACTTCAAAATACCATGAACTATCTTATATTGCAGGTAATATAATACCAACCATGTGCTTTGTGTTTTCCAGGTATTTCTTATACAAAGGTAGAGTGATTATGCATGTGGGCTCTACATTCAAACTATCTTGGTTTGAACCCTCTCTCTACAGCTTCCTAGTCATTTGGCTACTGACATATTACTCAAACTCTCTGATTCTTCTATTAAATGTGAATCTATTAAATGTGAATCTACCTTACATAATTCTTTTGAGGAATAAATGAATTAATCCATGAAAAACTTTTAATATGGTAGATGGTAAACATCAAGAGTTGATTTTTTGCTTTTAGTACATGACAGATGGTGTTTTATTTTTGTTTACTTATGTTAGAATTAGTGCAGTATTCTGTATATTTTTAGTTTTTGATTTTTAAAAATTAAGCCCTAGCTAAAATGTTAGAGTATAAGAATTAAGATATGAGCTCTCTGAAATACACAGTAAAAGTCACATTATACTGGTTAGAGGAGACTATGTAAGAATAGTAGTCCTGACTATAAGATGCCTTTTTACATGTTCTGCAATACATGCACATATAATTTTATTTAATTTTATTTTAAATTGACAATAATTATATAAATTTATGTGACATAATGTAATGTTTTGAGAGATGTATACATTCTAGAAAGACCAAGCCAGGCTAATTAACATATATAT
This sequence comes from Pedetes capensis, assembly GCA_007922755.1. Lineage (NCBI taxonomy): Eukaryota > Metazoa > Chordata > Mammalia > Rodentia > Pedetidae > Pedetes > Pedetes capensis. The sequence goes on from VMDO01031811.1 coordinate 1,607, forward strand.
CACCTTATATACATATCATTTCTTCATGTTGGGAACACTTAAAATCCACTCTTTTAGCAATTTAATTATTTATTTATTTAGCAGTTCTTGGGGGCTGAACTGAGGACCTTATACATACTTTGTAAATGTTTTACCACTGGGCTGCACACCAGCCCCCCCCCTTTTTTAAATTTGAGTCAGGTTCTCACTAATTTTTGTGAGGTGCCTCTGACCTCGAACTTGGAATCCTTCTTCCTCCACCTCTGGAATCACTGGGATTATAGGTGTGAGCCAAAGAACTTGGCTTCTTTTAGCAATTTTAAAATACACAGTATGTTATTATTTACTGTAGTCATCATGTTGTGTCACCAGAACGTTTTCCTCTAGTCTAACTGAAACTTTGTACACTTTGAGTAGTGTTTCTCTTTTCTCTGTCCACCCTTTGCTCACCCAGCAATCTCTGCTGCCTGCCTCCAGCCTTGGGTAACCATTATTCTACTCTCCACTTCTGTAAATTCAAGGTTTTTAGATCCTACATATCTTTTTCATAAAGGTTCAAAATGATGATGTGCTTTAGAGTATAGTGTAATGAAAAGACGTCAAAGTTTATTGTTAATTTGAACCGAGAAGCTTAAAATATGCATATTTGAGGAATGAGCTCATTGTTTAAAAACACACGTGAATATATTTTAAAATACATGAGAACATACACGTAATTACATATTTTAAAATAGGAGTTATAAGTAACCAAGATGTTAAGAGACTTTATCTCTGAGTGGCTTATCATAAATTATTTCCTCTTATTTCTTTATATATTCATATTTTAAAATTCAGGGTGTGTAGATAAAGCCACATTCTTATTATATTAAAAAACTACTCAAAACTTTAAGCAGAAAAGAGTGATTAATTCAAAGTCAGAGAGCAGAGTAAATATTTACTGGTCAATCAAAGCAAACCAGAATAAAACTTCATGACAAATAATATATTTTGCTTATGTTAATAAATGGGAGAAGGACCTGGCAATCCACTCTCAAGGCAATCTTGAAACAATCAGCCATTGAAAACCCTATGAGGGTCACTAGGAGCGGAAATGATGGGACCTGAGAACAACAACAGCATGTTAGTGAAGACATCATGTTCTCATGTTGTACTTCTTCATCCAGGAGGATTTTGCCAGAGATAAAATTTATAAATAACATGGCATTGTATTCTAAACTAACAAATAAAGAGACACATGTTTGATTGTATTAAATACAGTGAAAATGGCCTGGAAAACATTCAATGTGAATTTGAGAGTTTGGGGAGGTTAGAGTGGGAAATGTTGGTTTTATTTTGCATAAAATTGGCCTTTGTTAACTCAATTTGGGAATGGACAAACACGACCTATACAATAGTGTTTTTGTTATGGTTGGCCTCTAGAACAACTGACTATAATTTATGTTTGGTAATTTTTGTTTCTTAAATGTGGAGCTTATTACAAAAATATTTTTATTACTTAAGAATCAGAATATAAGTATAATCCAAACATCTAGAATAGAAAGGACTGTGTATTTTATATTCACTTTTAAGCTACTCTTCTGTAACATCATGGAATTGTATGAAATCATATTGCTACATCTCTGAGATGATCAAATATTAGGAGATAGTTTAGTTTGAAAAAAGCCACGGACCTTGTGACACTTAAAGATGATCAAACCAACAGGTTATCAATTATTTACAACAAAGATGGAATGTTTCTAGTACAGGTGAATGGTAGGTAGATTAAGAAAGAGGAAGTGCCACACAGAATGGTGGATTTCAAGTGCTATTTCTTAAATTCAAGCCTATATTAATTACTATAGCTTTTGGAGCACATACTAAGTGTCTGGCATCATGTTACAAATTTTAAATGTATCATCTCTTTTAGTCCTCACAATAACTCTGAGAGGTAAGGAAAATTATCATTAACATCTTAAAGATAGAGAAACTGAGACACAGGCATGCTGATAGTTAAAGTATTACTAAGGTTTTCAAAAGAAGTTTTGCTTGACTCCAGAGCATCCTTGCAAACTTTTTTTCCTGGCTTAACAAACTAAAATTTATTTCTTGCTTATATTACATGCCCTGCACAGGTCAGAATAACTTTTAATACTTTAGAAACTGTATATGTTGCTAAATAGGTAGAGAAATTCAATGACCTAAGGATGAATCATGCCTAATTGAACCAGAATATTTGTACTCGGAACTGTGCAGTATTCCTTGAGGATGGCCTGTACTTAATGTAAATACAGGAATGTTAAATCCTATCCAAGGGAAGCTGCAACTTAGGAACTTATGCAAGTCAACAGCTGTGACCTCAGTCAAGCAGGCAGTGGAGTTTCATTCAGCAATCTGTGCCTCATGCTTCTTTGGCTAGAGCTATGTATATTTAATTAGTGTCCTCTCACCTTCACAGTACATGTTTTTCCACTTGACAGTTTCTGGCACCAAAAGAATGTCCTTGAGAAAAAATTCAGGCCTATTGACTTCTAAGCATATTATTTGACTTGGTGTTCAACCATTCTGAAGAAAGAATTGGGAATAAAGAAAGACAGTGGGGCATAGAGCCACTTTAACTGACAGTGTCAGACCGGTCAAAGCTATTGAACAGTTCCTATTAAATTAGCTTAGCTTCATCTTGGCTAGTTAAAGCTGGCATGCTGACAAATTAGTTTCTATCTGAATAGAAAAAAGAATAAGGGAAAGCAGATTCACATTTGGGAGCTAAGTGATAGTCACATCACAAGGTCGATAAGAATATGTCCATCACAGAACTTTGTTTGTTTCATGTCAATACATTGGACGATCAGCTTCAAAATATTCATCAGCTGAGCACATTCTTCCTAATGAAAGTGATTTCATTATTTCTTTAAAGGAATTTAATCAGATGACCTCACAGTCTTGGTTGCTTGTTGGAAATATTATTGTAAATATGTTTTAGCATCTCTACTCACAGAAGTGTGGCAAAAAACATTCTCCCTTAGTAAAAAAAATTCATAAAGACACTCATTTTCTGACCAATATGTGCTTATTCTTTAGTTTAAATATATACAAACATACCTCATTTTATAGCATTTTGTTGTTCTTTGCAGTGATTAAGTAATTAACCAATTAAAGTTGGTGCAGCTCTGTTAAGAAAGTCTCGACACCATTTTTCCCACAGTATGTGCTCACTTTGTGTCTCTACCACATCTGGTAATTCTTACTATAATATTTAAAACATTTGCATATAAATTAAAATTTCTACTTTCTTTCCTCTCTCTTCTCTTCTTTAGTTTATATGGTTCTGCAAAAGATGTAAGTTGATGAATATATAAGCAAAAGTAATGTAATAATTGCATAATGGATACAGCAAAAATTTTACTATTCTGTACCCCATCAACATTTATGAGAAAAATATTTCAAACTTTTTCATTTGTTATATCTGTTATGATGGGTCTATAATGTTACTATTGTGATTTAACTATTATAACTCTTGAGATATCACAAACCATTCTCATATAAGATGACAAACTCAGAGGAGGAAAGATGGCAGACAGATAACATGAACCTTCTGACCCAGAGCGAAAGGAGAGCTTAAACAATAGTTTAGAACACACACATTGACTAGTAAGACAGAATAATAAGTTAGATAAGAACTAGGGTAATACATAAATATTAAAAGAGAAAGGGCCCACAGATTAGATATATAGCACCAATTTTAAAGAAAGTTTAAACAAGGAGGTATTAACATAGCAGGTCAGAGTGAGTGCACTAGCAGAAATATGGCGATTCCATAGAGAAGGAAGAGAAAATTAATAGATGAAGAGAGCCACTCCATTAGGAAACTCACCAACAATTCCTTCTGCACATGGACTGCACAGATATTAAAGAGAACAAGGGGGACAACGAGATCACAATCCAAAGTGGAGGAGAACTAGACAAACCACAGCAGGCAATTTTCCATTGCCCAGCTCGAAGAGTCCATGTGGATATCTGGAACTCAGATCCTCCACAAAGTACAACCCTGGCAAACCACCAACATCCTGCTGATGGGGCGCAGGCAGCAGTTCCCACAGAGAGTAACTGGTGAGTTTGTCTGAGGCTCCAGGCACAGCAGCCATCTATACACTGTGCCACCCATGCAGGCTGTAAGAGAGCAGTGGTGCAAAAGTCCCACACAGGAGTGCAGGCCTCAGATACACCAGGAGTAGAATGATGTCATCCCACCCACCCCAGCATGGGAGCAACGTGTGACTGCAGTGGGGTCTAGGGCCCAGGCCCAGGCAGAATGCTCCCTGAGAGTAGCCACAGCATGGTCGTCTTCCTCCTGTTGTGGCAGGGCAGTTTCATGGCGCGACTTCCACACAGACACAAGGGCACACGGGCACATGGACCTCAGAGTCACCAGGGGTTGTTCAATAACATTTCATTCATGGCAGCATAGGATCAGCTAGGGACTTCAGAAGGGACTGGTGCCCATTCATGAGCTCAGCACACCCGTAGTCCTGCAGGGAGTGCAGCAGTGCACTTTGTGCCAGGGAAGTTTCGCACATGACTGCCACACAGGCAGGCAGGCCTCAGATTCAACAGGGTGGAACCATGTCATCCCACCCACTGCAGCATGGGATCACCCAGAGCATGACAGGTTCAGAACATGTGAATGGGCAGAGGGCCCGCCATTGAGATCTAACTCATGTAGTCATTTGCTCCTTCCATAGGGACTGGCACTGTGCTGTCTAAACTGGGATCTCAGCACCAGAGCTCTTTGGGAGAGACAAAATTCTTAGGTCAGCACTGCCTCTTTGCTAATGCAACACAGGCAGAGCACCCCACGGAGCAAACCTCTGAGAGCACCCAGTAGCCCGGTTCAACACAAGAGACATTCCACAATCTTCAGCTGCAGGGGGGAAGCTATGCAGAAACCCTTCCCCCTAAACCAGCCTGCTTTCAACAAGAGGGAAAATCCCTTTCACTGCAGAGGTATTGGGATTCCCAGAGAGTACCACCATGACAGGGGCACGTATAGCCTGCCTGGAGGACCAACATCTATCCTCCAGGGCCAGTGACCCTTGGCCTACATCCTGGTCATTCACTCCTCCCCCTCCCATCAAAAGACCAAAGATGGGCCCTGACCAGGCCAGCTGTGACACAGCCATCTCCACCTTGATTGGCCATCAGGACCATCTTGATTGGTCATTAAGGGAAGCCTACTGATTGGCCTGGCCTGTGAGTAACCCACCTATCCAAATTGCACCCCAAAATCACCTTCTTTAAATAACTGCCTCTCCTCGCAGGTATGGCATGTAAACTGACATACCTGTCAGGGAATGCACTCAGATTGGTTACCTCCTGGCATGCTCCCTTTTCCCAAAAGCCACATAAGCAGGCCACTGACCACCCCGAGGCCCCCTCTTTTTGTCACTGTATTGTTCTCCACCTGCTACCCAGACCACATCACCTTGAATCGGAACACCCTAATCCTGTGGCAGACCTTCAAGCAAGACTCCGTGTCAAGCTCAGGGGCCCTGAAGAGCTGAAGACACCTAGCAAGACACGAAGAGCTCCCCAATTCCTCCCAAGCCTGGGAAGGAGGGGAGAAAGAAGGTGAGCTGTGAGAGGCAAGACAAGCAGACCTCCAGGGCCATCCAGACACTACCAGAGCTGTGTAGCATAATATCTAAAGCCATAGCACCACTGAAGCAGCAACATCCCATGCTGCTAGCTTCAGAACTGCCACTTTTAAAAGGCTGCTTGCTGGTTGCTCCTCTTTGGAGGAGTAACTCAATAAAAGTTCCTGTCCTGTTTTGTTAATAAGGCTCCTGAAGTCCTTCCTTTGGCATCACCAGCCAGGCTCTTACCCTAACCCCAAGCATCCTGGGACATTACTGGTGTCAGGGCAAGGCCCCGAGGCCATAGCAGGGCTGGAGCTGAACCCCGACACAGAGAAACTGAGAAATCCCAAACTAAAGCAATCCTTATCACTCAGGAACATTTCCACAAGAGAAAAATGAAGACAGATCTATAGATGGAGGTGGCAGTAGGGTTGAAGTTGGATGACCCTGCATGGCTTCTCCTAACAGCAGCAGACAGGAAAGAGAGTCTACAAAACACTGGGCAAAGACTGCAGTCTGAACGAAGTGAGGCAGGGCCCTTTCAGAAGGCTGCTAACTGCTGTGGATAGTAGGAAAGCCACTCTGGCCTGAGTTCTCTCTAGTATACTCTACTGCCTTATTGACTCTACTGTTCTGATACCTCTTATGAGGGTGTACAGCTTTTTTTCTTTTTTTTTTCTGATATTGTGGATAAAGCTACCCTCTTTTCTTTCAATTTCCCCTATATCTATGAGTAGATAGGTTACATCGTCTTCCCTTCATGTCTTGATATGTTTCTTCCTTTTCTTTCTTTCTCTTCATGGCTTGTTAGTTCTGTTAAAACATATTTGCCTGAAAAGGTGAAAGGGTCATCAGATTTTTTTAGTGCAATGATGTGATTTTCTGCTATGTTTTATTCTACTATAATTTTTCTGCTATGAAGGTGTTTTTCTTATGCTCCTTTTCAGTGTGATTTGGTGTATATTGTTACCTAATATTCTCTCTTTCTTCTTTACTCTTAGGTACTCTTTTTAAAATACTTTTTAGGATTAATTATATATATATATATATATATATATATATATATATATATATAATGAGCTGGGACTTAGCTCAGTTGGTAGAGCGCTGCGCTGCAGTCTCTGAGGTCCCAAGTTCAATTCCCAGCACCGCAAAAATGGGAGAAGGGTTTGGCAATCCACTCCCAAGGCAATCCCGAAACTGTCAGCCATTGAAAACCCTATGAGGGTTGCTATGAGTCGGATACCGACTTGATGGCACCTAACAACAACAACATATATATATATATATATATATATATATATATATATATATACACATACATACATACATATATATAAGTGTGTATATATGTATGTATATGTATATATATATATCGTTTATTATTGTATTTTCTAATTTCTATTAGTCTTTATTTTCTTTCTCTTTTTTTTTCCTGCTCCTTTCTCCATATCCTCTCCCTCCTCATCCCCCAGTAGAGAAACAGGGTCTGTTGCCTCTCTAGCACCCAGTCCTATTGGAATAGTGAATTGGAGAATGCGAAACTGAAGAGTGGAGGGTCCAGAGCTCAGAGAAGAGTGCGACAAGCTGATGACTCCCTGAACCTAGAAGAACCAGTCAAAAACTAGGCTCATCTCGAGTCAAGTAGGGCTGGTGATTCAGCTTAAGAGCCCCACAGTCTGAACAATCAAGAACTCATGGTGTAGGCAGTAGACCAATCAGGGCCTGGGAAAGCAGGGGTCAGAGGGAGTCTAAACAGGGCAGTACTGAATACAAACCTGCAACAGATCCTTGTCTAGGATTCTGAAGCTGCAAAATATGGGGTAGGGGAGTGAGAATAAAGTTTCAGAGATTCATCATCTCCCAAACTCAATGGAACACTGGAGGGAGAAGCTCTTCACATGTAGAGGAGGCGAATCCTAATTCCCAGACCAAGCAATGGGCAAGCTGCAGCAAAGAATTACATGAAACATGAAAGGGCACGCTGGATATGAAGACGCCACAGACCAAAACCTTTTAACAGAGAGCACCAAAGAATCCCAGTTTCTAGAAAGGTTCGAATCAGAATTCAGAGTTTGGGTTATTAGTGTACTAAAAGAAATCAAAACAAATACCAGCAGCACCCTTGAAATCCTTGAAAAGAATATATCTCATCTGGAGTCTACTCTCCTCACAGGTAGAAATTATCAGGAAAAACCAAATGGCAATCATTGACATGCAAGCCAAGCAAAATGAATTAAACTCTGCAAAAGAATCCTCTTCATTGAGACTAGATGGTGCTGAGCTATGAATTTTAGACTTGGGGGACTCAATTCAAGAAATGAAGTATGTACAATGTGAAATGGAAAAAATGATGAAACAATTTAAGGCAGATTTCCAAGAAGTCTCAGAATGAATGAAAAACAAAACTTAAGAATTCAGGGTGTCCCTCATGGAGAAGAAAGGTTGATCAGAGGATTAGGAAATCTATTTTATGACATCCTCAAGGAAAATTTCTCAGAGATAATCCATGATCTGGATACATACAGAACTGAAACATTCAGGACCCCTCCCAAAGTAGACCAAAACACATCCTCCCCATGACATATTATAGTACGAATGCTTATGTTGAAAAACAGAGAAGCAGTTTTGAAAGCAGCCTGGGAAAAAGCCCAACTAATGTTTAAAGGAAAACCCATTAAAATAACTGTAGCCTTCTCCACATCAACATTGAAAGCTAGAGAGGCCTGGACACATATAATTCACATTTTAAAAAAGAACAACTTCCAAGGAAGAATACAATACCCAGCAAGGTTATCTTTGAAAATAGATGAGGAGTATCAGACATTCCATGATATTGACACATTGAAATGATTTGCAACTACCAGACCAGATTTACAGAGGATACTCAACCAGTTACAACATTCAGGTGAGATAAGACAACCCTACATAGAAGATCACATAATTGAAGAGTTAACATGAGTGGAAACCAAGAAAGCGATAAAGCAACCATGAATTAAAAACCAGCAACATGTAATGACTGGATGCATAACAATAGACACTTCTCAATAATAAGTATTAATATAAATGGCCTTAACTCACCAATTAAGAGACAGAGAATGGCTTATTGGATGAATAGACATAAACCCTCAATATGTGCCATTCAAGAAACTCATCTAACGTACAAAGACTGCAATAAATTGAGAATTAAGGGCTAGAGAACAATATATCAAGCAGAGGGAAAACAGAGAAAGCAGGCATTGCAATTCTAATATCAGATAGTTTAACTTTTAATCCAAAACTAGTTAGAAGAGATAAACAAGAACAGTACATATTACTAAAAGGAATAATCAACCAGGACCCATAACTCTACTAAATATATATTCTCCAAATCCTGGGGCACATAGCTTTATGAGACAAACTTTGAGGGACATAAAGAATTTTATTGGACTAGACACAATAATTATGGGGGACTTTAATACCCCACCTACATGAAGAGACAGGTCTTCAAGACAGAAAATCAACAGAGAAATTATGAGCCTAACCTCTACCTTAAACCAATTGTATCTCACAGATATACAGAATATTCCATCCCCATGATGAAGATTTCACATTCTTCTCAGCTTGACATGGAACATTTTCCAGGGCAGTCCACATACTAGTCCATAAGAATTCTCTCAATAAGTACAAAAAGTAAAAATGATCCCCTGTACCTTATCAGACCAAAAGAGAATGAAGTTGGAACACAACAGCAAGAATAATTCCAGAAATTTTACAAAGTCATGGAGATGAAATAATACACTGCTGAATGATCAATAGGTTGTTGATGAAATCAAAATGGAAATTAAAAATTCTTGTGATCAAATGATGAAAACACATCCTGCCAAATGTATGGGATACAGCAAAGGCAGTTTTAAGAGGGAAGTTTATAGTGTTAAGTGCCTTCATCAACAAGCTTGAGAAAAGCCAAATAAATGACCTAATAACACACCCCAAAACACTAGAATATTAACAACAAATCAATCCTAAAAGGAGCACCCAGAAAGAAAAATACCACGATAAAGAGAGAAGTATTTCAATTAGAATCTAAAAAGATAATTGAAAGAATTAATGAGTCTAAAACCTGTTTCTTTGAAAAGATTAATAAAACAGACACTCCCCTGGCCAATCTCATCAAAAAGAAAAAGGAAAAATCCAACATAGTAAAAATTAGAAATGAAAAAGGGATCATAACCACTGACTACAATGAAATACAGAAAATCATCAGGGACTATTTTGAGAAATTATATTCCCCAAAATACAAAAATACAGAAGAACTGGATAAATTTATTAACACATATGATTTACCAAAATTAACCCTGGAGGACATAGGTGAGCTAAGTAAACCCATTACATATGCTGAAATAGAAAAGGTAATAAAAACTCTCCCAACAAAAAAGAGCCTAGGACCTGATGGGTTCATAGAAGAATTTTACCAAACTTTTAAAGAAGACATAATACCTGTCTTCTTTAAATTATTTCAAAAAGTAGAAAATGAGGGAAAACTCCCAAATTCATTCAATGTATCATCACCCTGATACATAAACCAGGAGAGGAACATCTAAGATAGAGAATTATAGAGCCATTTCCCTTATGAACATAGATGCAAAAATCCTTATCAAAATCATGGCAAACAGAATTCAGCAATGTATTAAAAAGATTGTTCACCGTGACAAGGTAGGATTTATACTACAGACATAAGGCTGGTTCAATATATGAAAATCAATTAATGTAATTCAACATATAAAGAGACTTGTAAACAAAAATCATTTGATCATCTCAATTGATGCTGATAAGGCCTTTGACAAAGTGCAACACCTTTACATGACAGAAAATATTGGAGAAGATAGGCACGACAGGCAAACACTTTAACATCATAAAACCCATCTATGACAGACATACAGCCTACATCATATTAAATGGAGAGTAATTGAAACCAGTTCTTCTAAGACCTGGAACAAGACAAAATGCCCACTCTCTCTCCTTTTCTATTTAATATTGTGACTGAAGTCCTCGCCAGGACCATCAGACTACAGAAAGAAATCAAAGGTATACAGATAGGCAATGAAGAGGTCAAACTATCCTTATTTGCAGATGACATGACATTTTACCTAAAGGACCCCAAGACGTCTTCTAGAAAACTTTTAGACCTAACCAACTCCTTTAGCAAACAGGCAGGATATAAAATTAACACTCAAAAATTAGTAGCATTCCTTTACACCAATTGTTAGCAGGAATTGAAGGAAATTATATATACAATGGGAGAAGGACCTGTTATTCCACTCCCAAGGCAATCCCGAAACAGCCAGTCATTGAAAACCCTATGAGGGTCGCTATGAGTTGGATACCGACTCGATGGCACCTAACAACACCAACATATATACAATACCTTTCAAGATAGCCCAGCAGAAAATTAAATAACTTGGATTCAATCTAATCAAAGCCCCTGCAGAAGTCTACAGGAAAATTTCAAAACATTAAAGAAAGAAATTGCAGAAAATACTAAAAAGTGGAAGGACTTTCCTTACTCCTGGATTCAGAGAATCAGTAAAGTAAAAGTGGCTATCCTACCAAAAGCATTCTATAGATTTAATGCAATCTACATTCAAATCCCAATGAAAGACTTTACAGAAATAGAAAAAAATGATCCAAAAATTCATATTGAAACACAAAAGACTACATATGGCCAAAATATTCTTAAGCTGCAAAACTAGTGCAGGTGGAATCACAATCTTTGACTTTAATCTATACTACAGGGCTGTGGTAGCAAAAATAGCTTAGCACTGGCACAAAAATGGACCTGAAGACCAGTGGAAGAGAATAGGAGATTCAGAGATGCACCAACGCATCTATTGCCACCTGATATTTGACAAATAAGCAAAGCAAGTAAATTGGAAAAAGGATAGCTTTTTCAATAAATAGTGCTGGGAAACATGGATATGTGCATGCAGAAAAATGAAAAGTGACCTGCATCTCTCAATATGCATGAGAGTTAACTTGAAATGGATAAAAGACTTCAACATAAAACCAGAAACCTTAATATTAATAGAAGAAAGGATAGGCAATAGGCTCCAACATATAGGGATAGGAAAGCATTTCCTTAATAGGACTCCAATTGCTCAAGAAATCACAACAAAAATAGATAAATGGGAGTACATGAAATTAAAAACATTCTGTGCAGCAAAGGAAACAATCAAGATTCAAGGAAATCCTCACTGCAAGGGAAAAAATCTTCACATCCTATACATTGGATAGAGTACTAATTTCCAGAATTTATGAAGAACTCAAGAAAGCAATTCCCAAGAAAACAAATAACGCAATACACATAAGGGCAAAGGAACTGAACACACAGTTCTTAAATGAAGAGGCTCTTAAGGCCATGAAACACATGAAAAAATGCTCACTATCACTAGCCATTAGGGAAATGCAAATCAAAATAACACTGAGATTCCACCTTACTCCAATAATAATGGCCAAGGCCTATAAAACAAATAACAAATGCTGGCCAGGCTGTGGAGAAAAGAGAACTCTCTTACACTGCTGGTGCAGCAGTAAATTGGTTCAAGCACTTTGAAAATCAATATGAAGGTACCTTAGAAAACTAAAAATGGATCTACCATATGAACCAGCTATAACACTGTTGGGAGTAGACCCAAAGGGAGATGAGTCATCTTACCACAGAGACCCCTGCATCTCCATGTACAATGCAGCACTTTTCACAATAGCAAGGATATGGAATTAACCAAAGTGCCCATGAAAAGAAGAATGGATAAAAAATTGTTGTACATATACACAATGGAATATTACTCAGCAATAAAAAAAGAAACAATGTCATTTGTAGCAAAATGGATAAAATTGGAGAAAATTATCTTAAGTGAATGAACACAGTCCCAGAAAGAGAAGTACCACATGTTCTCACTCATATGTGGAAACTGAAACATATTTAAAGGAAGGGGAAAATCCTGTACAGAAATTGGAACATAATAAAAAGCTAATGTAAAGTTAGTGGAGAAAGGACAATACAAGGAGACAAAAGAAGGAGGGAAGGATCTAGCAAAAGGAAGCCATGGTGGGAGAGGAAAGGAGGGGGAGGAGGGCCAATGAGGAGTGAGGAATGAGAGAGAGGTTGACCTCAAAGTAAACAGCCCAATTTTAATAGTGTGGGAAATAATTATAATAACACCAAGAATAGCAAATAATGGTAATAATGCAAATGAGCTAAATTATTCATATCATACTGCTGACAATGTAAAAGATAGATCATTACAGAAAAAAGTGTGGACTTCAATCATAATTGGGATGCAAGGGTATACAGAAAAATATTCCCACAAAAATACATGCAAGTAGAAGAGAGTCCATTAGTGGGGGTGGGGTAGGGGGGAGCAGGGGCATAAGAGGGTATGGGGGAAGTTATTTGTGCAAAGGACAATGAAACTCATATATGGAAATGTCACAATGAAATGCATGTCAGAATGAAACACATTAAGTTGTACATTAAAAATTTTCAATAAAAAAGATGGCAAACTCGATTGATAAATATTGTGTATGCTCTGACTGCTCCATTTACTAGCTTTTCCATTGTCTATCTCTCCTTTTCCTTAGGCCTCCCTATTCCCTGAGAAACAACAATATTAAAATTCACCTACATAATAACCATAGATGACCTCCAAGTGTTCAGGTAAATATCACATATATTTCACTTTAAATTGAAAGCTTGAAATGATTAAGCTTAGTGAGGAAGGCAGTTTGGAAGTTGAGATAGTCCAAATACTAAGCCTTTTGTGCCAAACAGCCAAGTTATGGATACCAAAGAAAAGTTCATGAAGAAAATTAAAACACAACAGATAAGAAAGTAAAGCATCTTTATTGATGATATGGAGAAAATTTTAGTGGTTGAGGTAATACATCAAACCAGCTTCAGTGTTGCCCTAAGCCTTCTGTTCTTTGAAGGCTGAGCAGGCTGCTGAAGAAATGTTTGAAGCTATCAGAGATTGGATCATGATGTTTAAGGAAAGAATCTTCTTCTGTAACATAAAAAGTACAAGGTTAAGCAGCAAGAAGTGATATAGAAGATGCAGCAAGTTATACAGAAGATCTAGCTAAGATAATTCATGAGGGTGACTACATTAAACAACAGATTTTCTGTTTTTCTTCAGTGTTTAGTGGGTTCAACCCAGAGTATTATGCATATTAGGCAAGCAATCTACCACGGAGCAACACTACTGGCCCTTTTCCTTTCTTTTTTTTATTTTTATTTTGAGAGTCTTATGAAGTTGCTCAGACTGCTTCTGGCTTATAACCTGTCATCCTCCTGCTTCAACTTCTGAGCCTCTGGGATTACAGATGACTACTTCGGTGTCTGGCTTAAGCAATAGGTTTTCTGTGGCAAAGGGACAGCTTTGTATTGGAAGAAGATATCACACTGGACTTTCATAACTAGTGAGGCAAAGTCAATGCCTGGATTCAAAGCTTCAAAGGACAGGCTGACTTTCCCGTAGGAGGCTTATATAGCTGGGGATTTTAAGTTGAAACCAGTGTTTATTTCCTATTCTAAAAATCCTAGGGTCCTTAAGAATGATATTGAATCTACTCTACCTGTGCTCTGTACATGGGACAACAAAACCTTAATGATAGCACATCTGTATAAAATGTGGTGTACTGAAAATTTTAAGTCCGCTATTGAAACCTACTGCTTGGGAAAAAGGATTGATTTCAAAATATTACTGCCCATTGATAATATACCTTATCACCTAAGAGCTCTAGGGAAATGTACAATGAGATTGATGTTTTCAGACCAGCTAACACAACATCCATTCTGTAGCCCATGGATCAAGGAGCAATTTTAAATTTCAAGATTTGTTGTTTAAGAAATATATTTTGTAAGGCTCTCATAACTATAAATGGTGATTCCTCTGATGGATCTGGGCAAAGTAAATTGTAAACCTTGTGGAAATGATTTACTATTCTATATGTCAAGGAGAACATATGTGATTCATGAGAGATGAGCAAAATATCAACATTAACAAAAGTTTGGAAATAGTTGATACCAACGCTCATGGGAGATTTACAAGGATCAAGACTTCACTGGAGGAAGTAACTGCAGATGTGGTAGAAATAACAAAAGAACTAGAATTACAAGTGGAGACTGAAGGTACTTCTCAATAGCTGCAATACCATGATAAAACTTTAACTGATTTGAAATTGCTTCTTAGGGATGAGCAAAGAAAGCTGTTTCTTGAAGTAGAATCTACTGCTGGTGAAGATGCTATTAAATGAAAGGAAAAGATTTAGAACATTCCATAAACTTTTAATTGATAAAGCTGCAGTAGGATTTGTGAAGACAGACTACTTCAAAAGAAGTACTACTGTGGGTAAAATGCTATCAAACAACATCATTTGCTACAAAGAAATCTTTCACAAAAGGAAAAGTCAATCAGTATAACAAACCTCAGTCATATTTTAAGAAAATGCCCACAACCACCCAATATTGAGCAACTTTCATCCTGTCCAATCAACAGTGAGATAGGAATCTCTACCAGCAAAAGGAATAAAACTCACTGAATGCTCATATGATCATTAGCATTTTTAGTGAGAAAGAATTTTAAGTTATGGTTTGTCTATTGATTTTTAGTTATAATGCTATTGCACACTTATACTACAATATGATATAAATATAACTTTTATATGTACCAGGAAGCAAATAAATTCATGTAATTTGGTATATTATAACTATTTATTTATTTATTTATTTATTTATTTATTTATTTATTTTGCAGTACTGGGGATGGAATTCAGGGCCTCATGCATGCTAGGCAAGTACTCTACCACTGAGCTTCATTCTTGCATAAAATTTTCCTTATGGTGTTAGTCTGGAACCTTGGAGTCAAATCCACAGTATCTCCATGGTATTCACGTGTGTGTGTGTGTGTGTGTGTGTGTGTGTGTGTGTGTGTGTGTAAATGGTATCAAGAAAGGGTGGATATGTGACTTTAATAAGAAACAAAAATTGGTCACTACTGATTTTTTTCACCCTGTGGGTCAAACTGTGAGCCATATGGAATTTAAGATTTTCATCAATACAAGGAAAAATTGACATAAAGGGACTCCTAGCCCCTTCTAGAAATTCTTATGTATTGGGAATAAGAGCCCTTAAATCTTCTTTAAGTAATTTAAAAAATTAACTTTTGCTGATTATTTCACTATTACCATGGGAGTGGATTGCCTTGTCCTTCTCCTGTTTTTGCAGTGCTGGGGATAGAACCTGAGGCTTCAGAGACTGCAGAGTGGCACTCTGACAACAAAGTTAAACCCCAGCTTCAGGTGCATTACTAAAGTAAAAAGAGAGATTTCCTCATCATTGCTAATTTCTTCCTTCATGTACCTGTCCCCTTTTTGTTGTGCAAACTTTACAACAGTGTGATTCACCCAAGACAGATATTCTCATGCTTCCAAGTTCTCTGTTCCCTTCTCCTTCCCATCTCCACATCAAGTCACAGATTAGAGTTCATTTCAGTCACTCTTTAACCAGATAGATTATTCTTCTGTAAGAAGTTAAGTAGCTGATAGCTACCTCATAGCTGATAGGAACCTCATATTTTAAAACAGAGCAAATGAATTAATCTCTAGTTGGTAGGATTAGAGACTATCACAGAATGATTATTCTTCAAGTACACTTCAAAGCCAAAGGTTCTCATGACATATTTCCTTCATTCCTACTCAATTTCTTCTTCCCTCCAGCCTTCTATCCACAGATTGTAAGAGTTGATTTTTTTGGCTTCATATGTTATAACATTCTACAATTATCTATCTCAAAACTGTGTGACTGAAAATAACAATCAGCATTTTTATTTAACAGCTTTCATAGGTTAGGAATTTGGGATCAGCTTGGCTAAATAGACCTGACATAAGGTGTCTCAAAAAGCTGCAATCAAGGTGTCAGCTAGGGTTGCAATTACCTCAAGTATTGACTGGAGCCGATGAAATTCCAAGATTACTCATGTGGCTGGTGGCTGGAGATTGGGAGAACCTAAGCTGGAAGTCACAAATGTTCAGTTTTATACAACTTAACCTTGGAAGTGGGTTGGGAATTAGCCCAGTTGGTAGAGTGCTGCTCCGCAGTCTCTGAGGTCCTGAGTTTGATTTCCAGCACCGCAAGAAGGGGAGAAGGATGTGGCAACCCACTCAGGAGGAAATCCCCAAACAATCAAACATTGAAAACCCTATAAGGGTCGCTATGAGTCAGATACAACTCGATGGCACCTAACAACAACAACCACCTTGGAAGTGACATCCCATTACTTTTCCTCCTTAGAAGCTCACACTAAAGGACAGATGATAACACAAGGGTCAAAATAATAGAAGACAGAGAATATTGGGGTCCATCTTAGGAGGCTGCCTGCCACACTTACACAGACCTAGCTAAAAGGATGAGAAGAGTCACACAATCTAAGAAAGTTTGTTACACTTGAAGTTGTATACAGATGTTAAGCTTGATTATATCTACGGATTTCCATGCAAGCTACATGCAAGCTATGTCAAGTTACTCTTAAATAATATGCTTTTGAGAGGGAATGTTTTTATGATGACGATTATAGTGGCTATTTTAAGAAGTTATTAGGATTTGCTGTGTTCATGAAAGAGAATGAAAATAGAAGTAATTAGCCTTACACAAACAAGTTTTTTTCATGTTCATCTAATAATTAATATTTAACCTCCTAATATATGTTTTTGTCATTTTAAGTGCCATCAAGTGAGGTATGACTCACAGTGACCCTATGTACAACTTAATGAAACACTACTATACACTGTATTATGCTACACCAGGAAATCAAGGTCCCAGGGGCTTTAATGCATTCCAGTCATTGAGGTTGACTCTACTTTGAGGAGGCAACTCTTTCTCAGTTGTTTCTTGAATGCCTTCCATCCTGAGTGTCTCATTTTCAGCACTATATTTGACAGTGCTTCTCTACTATTCATGGGGTTTTCAACGACTAATTGTTTGAGGAGTGGGCTTCCAGGTCCTTCTCCCTGGTCTGTTCTAGTCTAGGTCAGCTGAGACCTGTCCAGCATGGTTGGCCCTGCTGGCATCTGAAATACCAGTTGCATAACTTTCAGCATCACAGCAACATGCAAGCCCCCACAGCATGACAAGCTGACAGACACTTGAGGGTACTATATGCTAGGCATCTAAAATATAGTGCAGATGAAAATGCAAGTAAAAGTATCTCTACGTGTTGGGGATTTTTAAAATAATATTTCCCAGCTAGGGTCCCTCATGACAGCTTGAGGGGCTGACCCCTAGTTGACCCCAGGGCTCATCTCACTCACTCAAAACAGCCCCTCCCATTGAGTGAGCAAAGATGGCCCCCGGCCAGCTTGACCAGCCTCAACCACCATAATTTTGATTGGCTCCCCTCACCACCTTGCAGGTAATAACTGTCTCCAC
>VMDO01031812.1:0-19658 GCA_007922755.1 Pedetes capensis
TATGGGTTCTTAGTATGAGAAGTTTCTATGTGCAGTTTAAATTTGAACTTTAATGCATATACACATTATAGGATTTGAAATATAGAATGACTAGTAGACACAATGAAAAGAATTTTGGACTAGTAAACATAGTTTTTATTTTTATTTTTGGTATTAACAAGCTGTGTGATGTGAAGCTCACTTGAAATTAACTGTAAATAAGCAAATTTTACTATACGATGTTTAACAGTTGTTATAATTCTAGCATTTTTATCATATGTTTTACCAGTGGCTAAATGAAGCAGCAGCATTTGTAGCTATGTTGCAGAATATTTTTTTTGCAGCTGGAAATTTTATGAAGTTTCAGGCAAATACATAATGACACATCAACAAGAAAACCAATCAACTGTTCTGTAACCTTTGCAACTTATCAGTTCTTTCCTTCTCCTGTGAACATGATGATGCAGTGCATTATTACTCCCCCTTTAGCTATAGGGGATATAGTCCCAGATTCCCAGTGTATGCCTGAAACTTCAATTTTTGTTGAACCCTGTATGAACTATATATTTTCATATACACACATACCTAAGATAAAGTATTGTTTATAATTTCAGCACAGTAAGAGAGTAACAATAATAAAACAATAATAACAATGTAGTTTAATAAATTATGTAAATGTGGTCTCTCAAAATATTTCATTGTACTCTACTCATCCTTCTTGTAATGGTGTGATAGGATATAATGACTATGTAATCACATAAAGTAAGGTGACCTGTCACATCCTGTGGTCCTTTTTGCAGTTTGAAGTGTGATAGCAAAATTAGCACAATTTCACAAATCTAAAGTCTGCTCTTACTATTGTTCCTAGTAGCCTTTCATACTTTTTTCCCCTTTTTATTGTTGAAAACTTTCATTTAAGGACTTTACATCTTCTTTTTAGCATATTCAAAATAACTATCATTATTTTTGAGATATGGGGCCATTATTAAGTGAAGAGTTACTTGAACATATGCACTATCATATCATGACAGATGCTCTATATTTTAAACATCTATTAAAGGACAAATGGTTGTATAATGTATCAGGTGTGATCAGAAAATACACAGAATGTTTAAAAAAATTTCATTATAGCAAAAGAAACATTACTGGTAGTGCTCCTCAAAATACTCCTCCTGGCTTCAGACACACTTATCCCATCATTCTTGATGCTTCCTGAAGCTGTTCCGGAAGTCCTCTTCTCTGAGTGTCTGTAGTTTCATTTGCCATCATAACAATGCTCCACATCACACATTGCTTCTGCTGCACCAATTTCTGTCAAATAAAAACATTATAGTGAGTCCTCATCCACTTTATTCCCCAAATCTGACACCATGTGACTTCTGGCTCTTCCACAAAGTGAAAATGACCATGAAAGGTAAATGTATTGAATCCATTCAGGACACCAGGGCAGCCACACCAGCACCACTAATGACACTCATGAAAGAAGACTTGAGAACAAGTTCAGAAACTGGTGAGAATGCTGGGATAAAGATGTTCAGAGCCAGGGGGAGTCTTTTGAGGGGAATAATAACAATGTGTCTTTTACTGTAATTTTTTAAATGTTTATCTTTTGATTATACCTGTATATAGAGTGGATATTCTAGGCAAAGTGTTGATTCATGTCCCAAGTAGGATGGAATAAGATGGCTCAAGATTTCGTCATGCCAGTCAGAATAGCATACAGTTTAAAACTTATCGTTCTCCGAGGTGCAGTGGTGCACAGCTGTAATCCTATTGACTTGGCAGTTGGGGGCAGGAAGATCATGAGTTCTAGGCCAGAGACAGCCTGTGTAACTTAGTGATTCTGTTACAAAATGAAAAATAAAAAGTGAATGAGGGTGCAGCCAACTGGTATAGCATTTGAAACCTATACTCAAGACCCAGGGTTCAACACTCAAATTGTTGTTCTTGTTAGGTGCCACCAAGTCAGTATCCAACTTATAGGGACCTGTAAACAACAGATGAAACACTATTGTCAGTGCTTCTCTGCTATTCATAGAGTTTTCTATGGCTGATTATTTTGGGGGAGTGGGCTCCTGGGTCCTTCTCCAAAGCCTACAGCACCAGGTGTTCCCAGGTAGTCTCCTATCCAAGTACCAAGCAGGTCCTACCCTGCTTGGGCTGGGATTTAGCTCAGTGGGTAGAGTGCTGCGCTGCAGTCTCTGAGGTCCCGAGTTCAATTCCCAGCACCACGAAAATGGGAGAAGGGCCTGGCAATCCACTCCCAAGGCAATCCCAAAACAGTCAGCCATTGAAAACTCTATGAGGGTTGCTATGAGTCGGATACCGACTTGACGGCACATAACAACAACAACAACAACCCTGCTTAGGTTCAGAGATCTGACAGGATCCAATGCCACAGTGGTATCACTATAGGCAACCCCCAAGTACCCACCTCAAAATATAAATGAAAAAATAAAATATATTGTTTATTTCTGTAACTTTCTGTTTAATATTTTTGTAATGAGATTGACTACAGATAACCAAATCACAGTAAGAGAAACTGTGGACAGGGGAATGAAATAATGTATGACTACTGTATTACAAAACGGAGTGAAAAGTTCAACCAGTCAAATGTGCACTGTAGGGGACACCAAAGATCAGGCTCAACTCTGTTTTTTACAGTGTTTTAGAGAACTGACCTGATATTTTCATCTGGTGAACTGTATCTTCCCCCACAGTTATGATGAGGATACACTTCTTTCCCAAATCTGTTTTTCAGTACAGAAAGAAAGAAAGTAAGAAAGAAAGAAAGAAAGAAAGAAATTACAATTTTTGTTCTTCATTTTGAATCAAGGAAGGTCAAATCTGCCATAGTTTCCCCAAGCAAACTCTAATATAGCATATTTGGAGATAAAAGAAGATTAAGAACAGAGAATGGATTAAATGGTAGAGTTTTAGTCACTTTTTGAATAAAACATTTGATGAAAATGCAAAGTAGAAATTTACAATGTGGCTGGTTTCCAATTAGGCCTTGTCATACTGAAATCAAGTTAATATTCAAAGAATCTTGAGGAGTATGTCCTTAATTAAAGGACACTCAAGGAAAAAAAAAGTCTAACACTTAAAATGTTGTTGTTAGGTGTCATTGAGAAGGATCTGACTCATGATTCATAAAGACCCTCATAGGATTTTCAATAGCTGATTGTTACAGGATTGTTTTTATCATAACAGAGGGTCAAAGCCAGGTTCTCAGAGAGTGTGGAGCAGCACCCTACCAAATGAGCTAAACCCAAGCCTCAACATTTATATATGAAGGCTTAATTACTGTATTTATTTCAAGTGCATAGTTTATAATAAATATGGGATTTCAGGTCAGGTGTCAGTCATATTGTGTTTTAGTTATATGCAATGCAAAGACATCTAGCCCCAACCCCCTGGCCACTGCCCCACAAACAGCCTTCAAACCCTCCTTAGGCTAGAGACAGACTCACCACCCCTCCCCTAACCTATAGCCACAGAAGGAGGAGCAAGACTCCTCCAAAGAAACTGAGCACAGATGTGTGTTGGAGCTCATAGTTGAGCTAGGAAAACCTAACACTGAGCTGATCATAACATTCCCTGTCCCTAGGTCAGTACACACAGACAAAGCCACTAGACTTGCTGTGGTGCCAGGTAGACACTGGTACCACAGTGCCAGGAGATTGCACTTAATTTTGGCCAGCATCTCCTTTGGCTGGTTTTGATGAGGTTGGACCCAGAGTCCACCTCAGCAGCAAATAGACCATAGCAATGTGGGCCTCAGCCCTGCTCCAGAATGCACTGGTCTCAGTGGGTTGTGTGTTTGGGGTATGACTCAGTTGCAGCATTGCTGAATACAGGACTGGCCACCCCATTCCTCCCCCAATACCAGGCATTACAACATGGAGTAATCTTCTGCTGCAGGGAAAAAAAGAAAGCAGACACCTTATCATTCCCAAGGTGCCCAGCACTGATTCTTCTGTGGTGAAACCCAGAGTCGGGCAGAATTCTCTACTCCTGAATATGGGATAGTGACAGTGGGCAGCACACCTGGCTGTCCAGAAGGGAAGATACAGTTATTGCTATACACAGTGACCCTTGCCATTTTAATTTTGGAAAACTACTCCCTTATATCTAAATATATTGGAAAACTTAGGGCCATCAAAATAAATCATTTCATATTTTTAAATATATGTCAAAAATATTTACTGTGTCAGTGAAAAAAAGCAAGGAAAAAGATTAGAAAATAAGACAAAAATGAGCAGTTTTATATTTGTCCAACTCAACAATAATTTCAATTTTTGAGACTAATAAGAAGGCTATTACATTCAAAAAATAGAGGTTGTGTATATTTTCCTTATATGTTCAGACATATGTATAGTTATAAAATTTGGTTATTTGAAGTCAGTACATGACACATAAGAAGAATTAAAAATAATCTGTGTTCAAATTTAACATTTTCACAGTATGCACTATGATTTAGAAGCATACATATACAAACTGATGCTATCACAAAATGTGCCTTTAGGAAATATCAAACCAAGTATGCCTAGGGTGTTTATGCTTTGAAGTAATAAAGTTTAATCAAGTATAGAATTTATAAAGTAAAATATACATGTTTTTAGTAGCCAGAGTGAAGAATTTACATGAGAAACCTTTATTCTTATTCCTTTTATGTGTTGACTTTAGGTAAGTAGGAGAAGGTGAATAGTCATTTCTTTGATTGTGATTTATTGCTCCAGTTCTTTGTTAATTGAAAAGTAATTGTATTCCCTTTTTAAAGAACTTCTTCTGGAGCCAGATGAGGTGGCACAATCTATAATCCCAATACTTAAGAGGTAGAGACAGAAGAGTCATGAGTTTGAAGCTAGCCTGGACTACATAGGAAGACACTGGACACTGTCAGAAAAAAAAAAAAAAAAAACACATTAACAACTGCACCCCCAGCCCCCGGAAAAAAACAGCAGCACCAAAACTTCTCTGTTATTCTGAGTATTTTTATTCATGAAATAGTGAGTGAATATTTGCTATGGTTAAGACACTGTGTCAGGCTTAGGTTAGTAATTCCTAAAGAAATTTGATTTGAATGCTGGGCAAGGTGGCACACACCTGTAGTCCTAGCAACACAGGAGGTAGAGGTAGCAAGATCACAAGCTTGAGGCTAGAGCCAGCCTGTGTAACTTAGCAAAATTGTCTCAAAATTAAAACAATGAAAAAATAGGCTGAGAGTGTCACTCAGTGGCAGAGTACTTGTAAAGTATATGGGGTCCTGCCTTCAAACCTCCCAGTACCACAAAAAAGAAAAATAAGAAAGAAAGAAAGAAAAAGAAAGAAAGAAAAAAGAAAAGAAAAATAAAAACTGAATTCATTTTGAAACAGAAATAAGAGACTTTTGTAGTAACATAAAATCTTATAAGTATCACTAAGAAATATAAAAGTTCAATGAGAGTTGGAAAAAGGAAAATATATTCATTTAAAATATTTGCACTGAGTTTTGAAGAATTGTTAAAATTAGACAGAAATGGATGATGAATATAGGGTGGTAGAAAAGACCAAAAGTATGTCACATTTAAGAAAAAGCAGTAAGTGGCTGGGTATGGTGGCATATGCCTAAAATCCCAGTAAACTGAGAAGCAGAGGAAAGAGGAATGAAAATTCGAGGCCAGAAGCAGCTTGTGTAACTTACTAAGACCCTGACTCAAGATAAAAAATAGAAAAGGGGCCAGGAGTGCAGCCCAGTGGTAGAGCACGTGGAGAATGTGTGAGACTCCACAGTAACCACACAAATGAATGAATGAATGAATGAATGAATGAATAAATAAATAAATAAATAAATAAATAAATAAATAGAAAGAGTAATAAGTATAGAAATATATCAATGTTGAGATACAGGATATAACACTGAGGCCTTTTAAGACCAGGTTGTAGAGGGCCCTAAATTTTGGTAAATAATTTAAACATTTTTCATTGGACAATTAAAAGAGATTTTAAAGCTGCAGACTGAAATGATCAGACTTATATTATAGAAAGATTAAGCAACAGTGTTGTATGTAATAAAACACATTTTTGCCAAGCTTTGAGGATGATGAATGAATGAACTTTTCTATTAGGTACATGCCAGAATGAAATATTATTATTTTAAGTTTTGTTTTCTATTAATATCAGATGCTTTTGTGGATTCATTTTGACTTTTCATCTTCTAGTAAAATGTATTGGTTTTGACCTCAGTTTCCAAATTAGTTTGTGAGTATATGAAATGCCAAAGTCTTTTGTGAATCCAAAAGAAGAGCAACATGACTTGTTAAGGCAGGACATGCAATATTATCTGTGAAAATATTGCTGAATTTTGAATCAAATGTCATGTGCAGATTTTAGAAATCTCCCTTCCCAATTTAGCCAAAAATGTAGTAGTACAAATTCCAGCTGATGAAATGAGCTTCCTACCATATGCCAAGTGGAAAGTTTTTCTGCTGGTCTACCCACTTCTCACGTGGAATTGCCTTTCTCTGGCTCTGTCCATCTGCTGATACCTGGTGGTCCTCTCCCACTGCCATGCCCATCTGCCGGCTACTTGCAGATGCCCTCCTATTGCCTCATGCATCTGCTATGATGATTCTTCCCCAAATGCAATGCATTTCATCATTACTAACCAGATTGTAGTATAAAACATACAATATAACACATTATATGACTAACTTAACTAATATATTCATTGTAAATTAGGTACTTGACTCTTTGGGAAAAGATAGAAAACCTTTTCCTACTATAAGGCCAAAACAAGTTTAAATGTTCAACTAGGACATATAAATAATTCTCTTATGGAAAGGTTTGGTCACAGTGTGACTATAAAATGCTCAGGCAAGAACATATAAAAAGGCAGACAAGGGGTATATTAAACTTAATCTTTATTTTTTGATACTAAATTGCACTCTAACCACTCCACACAATTACCAAGGAATTTATTTGATTTCTTGAAGCTATTAAATCTCCACATTTTATTATATGCCACTCTGGCAAGATAGAAAACTATAATTCTCCATTTGGGGTACTTTTATGGGGGTGTGAAGGCAGTAGAATGAGTGAAAGGATAATGAGCTTGGTTCTGGATTGCTCTTATCAAACTGAAAATGACAATTGAATGATGCACTGAAATGAATGATGGACATTCCTATCACTTTAAAAAGAGTCTCCTCAAATAGACCTCTTAAAAAGACATACAACATTCTTCTCCAGGTAACTTCACATTATTTACATTGCAGAGTATTAAAAGGTTCCTGGAGGCTTAAAAGAGGAAAAACTTTGCATCTACCATGAGTAAAGACCTCAAGACTTGAACTAATTAGATAAGAGAAATGACAAATAATGATAAAAAATTAATGATTTCTAATAATGAGACATATTTACATATATTTTACTTTAGAGTATTTTGAGTAATTATTAATTTTGCTAAAATATTTCAAAGCAATTTACTTCATGCAATAATTTTCTCTAAGGAAATCACTCATGGAAATAAAAGTTTGAATAAATTTTATGTATGTATATGACATCGCTTTTAAATATGTTAATACCATTTTAGAATTTTAGACAAGCAAAAGTAATAAATAAGCTGTTCTGACAGAAAGAGTAGAAAACTATAATCATTTTTTAAAAAAGAGTTAACAATATCCATGCACAGTGATGCATGCCTATAATCCCAGTGACTTGGGAAGCAGAGGAGGAGGATGGAGAGTTCGCAGCCAGAGGCAGCCTGGTTAACATAGCGCGAACCCATCTGAGAACAAAAAAATAAAAAGGGACTGGGAGTACAGCTCAGTGGTGGAAATGCCCTGGGTTCAATTTCACAATAATGTGAAAAAAGTGTTAAAAAATAACCTGGTGTACACCTATAATGCCAGTGATTTATGATGCTGAGGTAAAAGGATTGGGAGTTCAAGGCCAGAGGCAATCTGTGCAATTTAATGAGATCCTGCCCCCAAATAAGATATTAAAAAGGGGCTTATAGTTCAGCTCAGTGGGAGAGCATTTGCCTAGCATGTGCAAGGCCCTGAGTTCAATTCCACTCCCCCAAAAAAGTTAAGAATAAAATGTGAATACAAGATAATTTTTGCATGTACCAAATGTATACTTTGTTATGTCAATCAAAATGTTTAAAATATTTCTATTTTAGCTGAAGTTGTCATTCATTTTAGTATCACAGTTTTAATTTTATTTAGTATTTATTAGTCTACATGCACTGTAAAAATTAAAGAGTTTCATTCATTCATGTACGTTTTGTATACATATACAAATACTTTGAGCATTTTTACCTCCTCCATTACTCCTTGTCTGCAGCCATAGCACCCTGCCATCCAGCAGATCTCAGAAGTTTAGCAGGGTTGGCTTGGTTAGTCCTTCCATGGAAGACAACCTGGGAATACAACGTGCTATAGGCTAGGAAGACAAACCTGGCAGCCCACACCTCAAAACAATCCTCCACTGAAAACTGTATAAATAGCAGAGAAGCATTGGCAATAGTGCTGGGCATGGCACAGTGTTCAGGAGTGTGTCGTGTCTTATGCATAAAGTCTCTGAGTCAGACCCGACTTGACAACACCTAACAACAACAACAAATTACTCTTTATTTCTCCCTTCTCCCCTTTTCTTTCCCTCTTTGTATCTCTACTCTTTCTTCTTAGAGTTTCAATCGCCCCAATCCCAACTCCTAGGTTCAACATATGAGTGAAAACGTGATATTTGTCTTTCTGAGTTGGGCATATTTCACTTAACATGATGGTTTCCAGCTCCATTTATTTTCCTGCCAATGGCATAATTTAATTCTTTTTATGGCCAAGTAAAAACTGCCTTGTGTGTGTGTGTGCATATATGGAGATGGTCCCAGCAACCCACTCCCAAAAATCAATCTGCCATTGAAAACCTTATGAACAGTAGAGATGCACTGGCAATAGTGTTTCATCTGTTGTATGTGGGGTTGTTATGAGTCGGATACTGACTTGATGGCACCTAACAACAACAACAACATATCTATATCTATATCTATATCTATCTATCTATCTATCTATCTATCTATCTATCTATCTATCTATAATTTTCTCTATCTAGTCATTCATTGTTGGCTACCTAGGCTGGGTCCCTAATTTGGCAATTCTGAATACTGCTGTATTAAACATGTAACTGGGGTTTAACTCAGTTGGTAGGGTGCTGCTCTGAGCTCTTGAAGGCCCTGGACTCAATCCCCAGCACTGCACAAGCAGAAAAAGGATGTGGCAATCCACTCCCAAAGCAATCTTGAAAAAAACTGGCCACTGAAAACCCTATGAGGGTCACTATGAGTTGGACCCTACTTGATGGCACCTAACAACATGGGTATGCAGGTATTGCTGTGTAAGGTGACTTTAATTCTTCTGGGTATATGTGTAGAAGTGATATGGCCGGATTGTATGGAAGTTCCATTTTCAATCCTTTTTGGTGCTTCCATACTGATTTCCATAGTGGCTGGACTAATTTATATTCTCACCAGCAGTAGATAAGAGTTCCTTTTTGCCCCCATTCTTGTCAGTATTTGCTGTTTGCTTACTTGATGATAGCCACTTTGACTGAGGTGAGATGGAATCTCGGGTAGTTTTGCTTCGCATTTTCCTGATGGCTAAGGATGTTAAACATTTCTTTATGTATTAATTCACTATTCTTACTTCATTTGAAAAGATTCTTCATTTCTATTACTCATTTATTGATTAGCTTATTTGCTATTTTGTCACTTAATTTTTGAGATATTATATATTCAAGATAGTACTCATATGTCTGATGACTATTTGGTGATGATTTTCTCCCTATTCTTCAGGCTATCTCTCCATTCATTTCTTTCACTGTGCAGAAGTTTTCTAATTTAATAAAGTTTCATTTGTCTGTTCTTGTTCTTAGTTCTTAAACTATTAGAGTCCCATTCAGAAAATTTTTGTCTTTGCTAACACTTTCAAGTGTTTCTCCTATGTGTTCCCCTAGTGTGGTCTTTAGAGTAAGGTCTTTGATCTATTCTGAGTTGATTTTTGTACAAGGGGATTTATAGGGATTTAGTTTCAGTCTTCCACTGTGGATAACCAGTTTTTCCAGCACCACTTCTTAAAGAGGCAGTTTTCAACTGTGTGTTTCTGGTGTTTTTGTTCCAAATCAGATGATTGTAGCTTCTTGGGCTAAATTCTGTGTTATCTAGTCTATCCATTATTTTGTCTATTTTCATGCCAGTACCATGCTGTTTTGTTACTTGTTGTTGTTGTTAGGTGCTGTCGAGTCGGTATCCGACTCATAGCCACCCTCATAGGGTTTTCAATGGCAGACAGTTTCGGGATTGCCTTGGGAGTGGATTGCCAGGCCCTTCTCCCATTTTTGTGGTGCTGGGAATTGAACTCGGGACCTCAGAGACTGCAGCACAGCGCTCTACCAACTTAGCTAAATCCCAGCCCGTTTTGTTACTATGATAGTTTAAAATCCAGGAATTGTGATGCCTCCCTCATTGCTTTAATTGCTCAGGATTTCTTTGGCTATTTGGGGTCTTTTGTGTTTTCTTATGAGCTTTAGGATCTTTTTTCTAATTCTGTGAAGAATGTAACTAGAATTTTGTTGAGGATTGCACAAAATTTATATGTTGTTTTTGATAATATGGCTCTTTTAATGATATTCATTCTGCCAATCCATAAACATGGGAGGTCTTTCCATTTTCTAGTGTCTTCTATAATTTCTTTCTTCATTTCTCTATACTTTCCATTGCTTAAATTTATGCCCAGGTATTTTACTTATTTTGTTAGAAGGTATTGTAAATGAAATTGTTTTCCTGACTTGTTTTTCAGTGAGTTCATTATGTATAGAAAAGCTACTGATTTTTGTATGTTAATTTTCTATCCTGGTACTTCACTGAAAGTCTTTATCCAATCTAGGAGTCTTCTGGTAAAATCTTTTGAATCTTTTAAATACAGAATAATATAATTTGCAAATAGGAATAACTTTATTTCCTGTTTTATTTGTATCCATTCTATTTCTTTCTCTGGTTTTTCTGGTTAAGAATTCAAGGAGTATATTGATTAAGAGTGTTGATAGTGGACAACCTTGTCTCATTCTTGGTTTTAGAGAAAATACTAACAGTTTTCCCCATTCAATATAATGTTGGCTCAAAGTCTATAATAAATAGCTTTAATTATATTGAGATATGATCCTTATATTCCTAGGTTCTTCAGGGTCTTTTTCACAAAAGTATATTGGAAATTGTCTAAGCCTTTTTGTCTGCATCTACCAAGATAATTATTGGTTTTTATCCTTGACTCTACTAAATGCTGAATTATGTTTATTGATTTGAATATGCTGAACTATGAATGAATCAAGCTGGAATGAATCCAGCTTGATCATGGAGTATGATCTTTTTAATGTCTTATTGAATTGAATTTTCATGCATTTTATTGAGAATGTTTTCGTCAGTGTTCATCAAGGAAACTGACCTATGGCCAGTTCTTTCTTTTTTCCACTTGTTCATTGTTTTTGTTTTATTATTTTATTATTTTTTGTTTGCATGTTTGTATGTTTTTGTTGTGTTCTTACCTGCTTTAGATATCATGGCAGTACTGGCTTCATAGAATGGATTGTTTCTTCCCTCTTTGGGATTTTTGTTTTTTGTTTTGTTTTGTTTGTTTGTTTGTTTGTTTTTAAGAGGTTGACGGTTTAACACAGGGCCTTGGACATGGGCTGAACCTAAGCCCATTTTTTATTATTTGGAAATAGTGTCTCTGGTAATTTATGCAAACTATCTCTGGTCTAGAACTTGTGATACTCCTGCCTCAGCATCACAAGTCGCTGGGATTAAAGGTGTGTGCCACTATGTCCAGCTTACTTTCTTTCTCTATTTTTTATAATATATAAGGTGCAGTCATGTTACTTCTAATTTGAAGAACTGTAGAATTCAGCAGTGGATATTTTTGCTCCTGGGTTTTTTGTTGTTTTGTTGTTGTTGAGAAATTTTAAATTACAGATTCAATCTCATTTCTGGTTATTGGTATGTTTAGGTCTTGTGTATCTTCTCGTTTCAGTATAGATAAGTGATATGTGTCTAGAAATATATCCATTTTTTCTAGATTTTCTGATTTACTGGAGTAGAACTTCAAAATACGCCTGCAGCCATAGCCCTGTGGCATCTGATTCCATCAGATCTTGGAAGCTAAGAAGGGTCAGGCCTGGTTATTACTTGGATGGGAGACCGCCTGGGAACACCAGGTGCTGTATGCTTGGGAGAAGT
Source organism: Pedetes capensis (assembly GCA_007922755.1). Lineage (NCBI taxonomy): Eukaryota > Metazoa > Chordata > Mammalia > Rodentia > Pedetidae > Pedetes > Pedetes capensis. Next base: position 12,254 of record VMDO01031812.1, read on the forward strand.
ACCTGGCAACCCCCTTTGAAAAATCAACCTTTCATTAAAAACCCTATGAACAGCAGAGAAGCACTAGTAAGTGTTTCCCCTGTTGTATGTAGGGTCGCTATGAGTTGAATACCGACTTGACGGCACCTAACAACAACAACTTCAAAATAATCTCTAATAATCCTCTGATTTCAGTGTAATCCATTGTAATATCATCTTCTTATCTCTAATTTTATTGATTTGTATCTTCTCTTTCTTTAGTAAGATTGACGAAGGATTTTTCAATTTTGTTGATCAGTGGTTTCATTTATCTTTGTGTTGTCCTTTTAGTCTCCATTTTATTAATTTCAGCTCAGATCTTTATTATTTTCTTTCCTTGTACTAATTTTGGATTTGGATTGCTCTTCATCTTTTAGGATCTTGAGGCAATAATTAGGTTATTTATTTGAGATCTCTCTAAGGATCTAACATAGGAATTTATAGCTATAAATTTCCCTCTTTGAACTTCTTTCATTGCATCCCACAGGTTTTGGTATGTTGTATTTTCATTTTCATTTGATTCTAGGAATTTTTAAATTACCCCTCTGATTTCTTTGATGACTCATTGATCATTCAGTAGCATATTATTCAATCTTCATGTATTTACATATTTTCTGTGGTTTCTCTTGCTCTTGAGTTCTACTTTTATTCAATTTTTGTCAGATAGAATACAGGGAGTTATTTAAATTTTCTTGTATTTGTTAACATCACCTTTACATCCTAAGATATGATCTCTTTGGAAAAGGTTCCATATGCTGCTGAAAGGAATGTGTATTCTGCTTTTTGTGGTGGAATATTCTGTAGATGTCTGTTAAGACCATTTGTTCTATTATGTCATTTAATTCTGATTTACCTTTGTTGAATTTTCATCTCGATGAACTATGAGTGAAGTCAACCACTATTATTGCTATGAGTTTTATTTGTGGCTTTATGTCCAGTAGTTTTTATTTTATGAAATGAGGTACACTGACATTCACTTGCATAAATATGTACAATTCTAATATCCTTTCAATGGATTTGGGCTGAGGTTTAACTCAGTTGATAGAGTGCTGCTCTATATATTCTGAGGCCATTGGCTCAATCTTAGGACCATAAAAATGGGGAAAGGACCTGGTATCCCAATCCCAAATCAACCCCAAAACAACCAAACATCAAAAACCCTATGAGTAGCAGAGGAGCCCTGACATAGTCCTGGGCTTGGCACAGTGTTGGGGAGTGTTTCATTCTGTTGTATATATGGTTGCTATGAGTCAGACCTGCCTCAATGGCACCTCAAAACAACAAAGTAATGGATTGTTCCTTTTATCAGTATGAAGTGCCCTTCTAATTCATCTGACTATTTTTAGGTTGAAGTCTCCTTGATCAGATATAAGTATACCTACTTATGGGTGATTTTGTGTTCCATTTGCTTAGAAAATCTTTTTCCATCCTTTCAACATAAGATTAAGTTTGCTTTGTCAGTGAGTTGTTTTTTTCAGCAGACAACAAATAGGTGCGTGCTGTATTTATTTGTTTATTTGTTTCCAATCTTCCAGCTTGTGTCTTTTGATTGGAGATTTGAGACTATTAACACTCAGAGTTATTATTGAAAGGTGTGTATTTACTTCTATCATCTTGTTGTTTTATGAAGTTTAATACTTTTGTAATCCTTGTTTATCTATCCTTCTAGTGAGATAGATTCTTTCTTGTATCTTTATTCCTACCACCACATCACCCTAGTGTCCCATTTCATCAGGTCTCAGAAGTTAAGTAGAGTTGGGCCTGGTTAGTGCTTGGTGGAGACGTGTTGCCTTGTTTTTCCATGTTTCTTATATTTCTTTCTCAGTGCTTGCACCTCTGTGGCTGAGCATTGATTGGATATATTAGTTTTCTGCCTTCTTTCAGTTGGAGTATTTGCAATGTTCACGTTGCATGAGGCTGTGGCTGGGTTGAGGTGAAAATTCTCTCCACTGGCCTGGGAGTGTAGCTCAGTAATTAAATACTCATCCAAAATGCTCATGTCAACAGGCCCAAGCCCCACCATCACTAAGAAAACAGAGAATTAACTCAGAGGATTGATGCTATCTTAGTATTCTGGTTTATTGTCCCAAGCTTCTAGCAGTAGATGCTTGGGAGTCATCTACCATCTTCTTCCAAATCCATTGGGTTTATTAAATGCCAATCAATTATGAACATGTTATCACATTTCTAATGATTTCTCTCTGCAGCCATAGCATCCTGGCATCTGATCCCAATTGATCTTGGAAGCTAGCAGGTTCATCCTGGTTAGTCCTTGGATGGGAGATCTCCAGGGAATATTAGGTGCTGCAGGCTAGGGAAAAGGACTTGGCCACCCACTCCTGAAGCAATCTTCCACTGAAAACCCTATTAATGGCAGAGAAGCATTGACAATAGTGCCATGTGTAACACAGTATTAGGGAGTGTTTTGTTCTGTTGTACATAGAGTCACTATGAGTTGGACCTGACTTGGTGGCATCTAAGAACAACAACAACAATGAATGGTAGTAATGAAACTTTCCTATATTTTGATACTTTTATAATTCAAAACGAAGATGAAATTAAGTAACGAGTGTCCTGTTTTTGAGCATCCACTATCTAATAGAGGGCTGGGGTTCCTCTCAATTGGTAGAGTGCTGTTCTGTGCTCTCTGAGTCCCTGGTTCAATCTCCAGCACCATAAAAGTGGGAGAAGGATGTGGCAATCTACTCCCGAAGCAATCCAAAAATGATTAGCCATTAAAAGCCCTATGAATAGAAGAGAAGCACTGACATACTATCGGGCATGGCACAGTGTCCAGGAGTGTTTCATGAAGGGTCTGAGGATTCGCTCAGTTGGTAGTGTGCTGCTCTGCACTCTCTGAGGCCCTGGGTTCCATCCTCTGTACCACAAAAACAGGAGATGGACTTGGCAATGCACTCTGGAAGCAATGTCAAAACAATCAGACATTGAAAACCTAATGAGGGTCACTGTGAGTCAGACCCAATTTAGCACCTAACAACAATTATCTAATGGAACTAGGTTCTAAATAATTATGTGAATATCAATTTAATTGCCTGTTTTATCCATTCAAACTCTCCTTTTGGGAAGTAACTTATAGAATGATTTCTGACAATGTAAAATAAATAAAATACTATATATATTTTAGTTATTTGCTTTATATCAATCATTTACTAAGTAAACAAATGTAAAGAATATACTACATACTTACAAGCTTGTGTATTTGGGTCTATGTGGTTTTTCCTATTCTTTCACTAAATTATTCTAGCCTTTCTTTTCTATATAGCAAATGAAATAGATATTTTAATATGATTACTTCATTATATGTAGACATAGATAGCTGCAGCTCCTCCACCAGGAAATGTTGTCTTTGTTTAAGCATCCTTCTGGTGCTTTCCTTTCCGTCCAACCAGAGCACTATGTATGCACTCTTTGCTTGACACTGAGATGATACTGGCTCAGTCTCATTACTTTTACCTCCTCTAGACTATATAATTTTCATTATGTCCTGAGTCTTCCTTATTAATAAAGAAGTAAATAAGTAAATAAATAATGAAAGTGTAGACTCAATAAACTCACATTGAGAAATAAATTACATATTATTTTGGTAACACATTTATATTCATTATGTATATGCCTATACATATATATTTGCATACAAGTATCAAGACATAAATAACACCCAAGTATTTCTTCAAGATAATTCTGGCAATAATTTCTAATATATAGTAAAATGATGGTCTTATCTGGGAGACAAAGTGTTTCACTCAGGTTTCTTATTTCGATATCTGTCCTTTTCCATGGCCCTTACTGTCAAAAGCTACCCTTCTGTGCGTCTTATTAATGCACATGATTCCATCTGAGAAGGACTGCTTTTCCACATGAAAGCCAAAATGCTAGTTATTTCTAATATTACCTACTAGAGTTGCTCATATTTAGTCCATACATATTAGTGACTGTAAACATTGACTAAACAAATTTGGTAAAATGCATTTATTCCTACTGCTAGATAGTTAGGGTGCATAGTATGAAGAGAATTCTTCCTGATATTATGGTAATTCAAGTAGTTCCTGAATGGAGAAAAAGGGTTCAACATATAATTGTCAAAAAAGTATGAGACATGCCTAGCAGAGTGTGGCAGGGAAAGGAAACTAAATGAAAGATACAGATAACTTGTAAGAAAATATCAATAATATGATTTTCTTCTCTAAAATGCATGTTACCAATTATTGTTAAATTTTAAGAGATAATCTGCATTTCATAATTATCAGTTACTAGGACATACATTTGGATTACATTAATTTGGATTAGGTGGTAGAGAGCTGTTCAATATTTTCTGAGAACCTGGGTTCAGTCCCTACCAAAAAAAATAGGAGACAGATGTGGCAATCAACTCTTGAAACAATCCTGAAACAATCAGCCATTGAAAATCCTGTGAAGATCTCTATGAGTCACACTCAACAGGACAAGCACCTACCAACAACAATTTGGATTCTTACCTATATTCTGGAATTTAATTTCTAATTTATTTTGTATGTTCAAAATAAAACTAAAAACTAAACTTAAATTGGTTGCATTACTGATGTTATCCTGCCATCCATTCATTCAGCATGATTAAAAATTTGACAGTTCTTAAGAATATTTCATTTAGAAAATAATATGCTTATATGAAATAAAAAATCATAGTTCTTATAGATGACAGATTGGTAGACAGATTGCCACAACTCTGATCTTATTTATCTATTCAATCCATTTAGTGCATGGTGGTACTTTGTCTAAATGTATCCATACTCTAATAAGACATACAAATATGAAATAATTATTTTACTACATGTCAATAATCATCCTACGAATAAATAAGCTTCCAATGGGACTTGTAAAAGATGTAGAATATCCTCAGAAGATATTCCAATAATAAGAGGAAAATGAATTATTTAAAAAGCTCTCTTTTCTTTTGCTACCAGGGATGAACTAAAAATAAGACTTGGCTAGACTCTGCCAATTCAATTTACAGTGATCTTATTACAGAATTCTGTCATAGAACTAATATTATAAATGACTTTTTTCAGAATTTTCCATTCATAGTGACAGGATTCATTGCATGTTACTTGAGTAGAAGCTGTTTCTACTGAGATAGTGACTATTGTCACTGTGTTCAAAAATATTTTCTCATGCCTTGATGTATAGATTTTTACTTCCACAATCGCTTACATTATAAGTTTTCCCTTCTTTAGTTGTTCTAGAAAATAACACTAAGAACAACCTTATGCAAAAAAGCATCCCCTAATTCTCTTGTTGTCATTGTGCTTTCAATGGCTGATTGCTTCAGGATTGGTTTTGGGAATGGACTGCCAAATCCTTCTCCCATTTCTGCAGTGCTAGGGATCGAACTCGGATCCTCAGAAAGTGCAGAGTACTGCTCTACCAACTGAGCTAAATCCCAGGCCCCCTAATTCTATAAGAATATCTATGTTCTAGTACTTTAAGTGTTAAATTTTGTAACTGTGTTGCTTTATATATATCTTTGTTTATTTATTTCAGTCTAGGGAGGTTGAATCCAGGGCCCAATGCATGTCAAACAGGTGCTCTACCACTGAGTCTCATCCCAGTCCCTTTTCTATTTTTTATTTTGAGATAGTCTTACTAAGTTGCATAGGCTGCCTCTAGCCTTCAATTTACTATCCTCCTGCCTCCTCTTCCTGAGTCTCTGGGATTACATGCAAACTGCATGGTGTCCTACTGCTGTTGCTTTATTTTATTCAATTATTCTCTTTGAAGTTCCCTTAAGAACTCTTTTACTGTTCAAGCTTGGCATAAATTAATTTGCTTGGTATGAATACTTAGTAGGATGTTTATGTTCTATAAAGCAGAGGTTTCCAACCACTGGGCCATGGACCTATAACTGCCTGCGTTTGCATTAGTGTTTGCATTAGTGTTTACAGCTGCACCCATTGCTTGCATTACTGCCTGAGCTCTGCCCCCTTTCAGCTCAGCACTTCCTCTCTATGAGAAAATTGACTTCCATGAAATTGGTCCCAGGTGCCAAAATGGTAGAGGACTGCTGCTATAAAGTACATAATTATGGTAATACACTTATATATTGTCTCAGTGACACCCTCAGTGATGGAATCTACATAACTCTTCTTAGATAATTACATTTTTATTCTACTTTAATGCTCTTTCTTTCTTCTTTCTTTTCTTTTCTTTTTTCTTTTTATTATTTTTTATTTTGCGGTACTTGGGGTTGAACCCAGGGCTTTGCACCTGCATGCCTTGCAAGTTCTGGACCACTGAGCTGTGCCCCCAGCCCCCCCTTTTTTTTTTTTTAGTTTTTGAGACAGGGTCTCGCTAAGTTACACAGACTGCCTCTCTGGTCTTGAACTTGCTATCCTCCCACCTCCACCTCCCGAGCTGCTGGGATTACAGGCATTACAGCACCTAGTCTGGCTGAATAGTGTACTTATCTTGAGCTAACATGCTATTGGCAAGAACCCAGGCATAATGACCCCAACCAATTGCAAGGGATTATGAGAAATAGGGTGATTCTGCTTCCCAAAGAAAATGTAGTATTTGCCACCAAATATATTTAACACTGAATTTTGAAATCAAAATTCCTTCCATATGATTCATAGCCAGTCTTATAAAGAGTGTATAGTTTGACCTACAAAAGTGATAGCACTTTTTATGTTTGTTGTTATTGTTAGGTGCCCTCAAGTCAGGTCCAACTCATAGCAACCCTCATAGTGTTTTCAATGGCTGATTGTTTCAGGATTGCTTTGGCAGTGGATTGCCATGTCCTCCCATTTTTGTGGTGCTGGGGATGGAACCCAGGGCCTTGGAGAATGCAGAGCAGGATTCTACCAACTGAATAAAACCCCATCCCCAATTAAAACTATAGAAAACATCATATAATTTTAATTACATTTAATATAAATATAATAAATACTCCCTTTAATTCCTAAATCTGTTGCTATTCTGAACCCCCTACTACAATTACCACTGAGACATTGCATCAGATATTATGGTTATTGGAATGCCAAGTTTTCTAATCAAAATTATAGACTGATTTATTATATGATGTGTCATATTATGACAAGGACTGTATTGCTTCTGTTTTAATAAACATCTATTTTGCCATTGTGTAAATGTTACAACTATTATAGGGTAATAATGTCTTAATAATATGTGCAAGTGTATATAATTTTTTGTAAGTATCCATTTAAATATTTCATTAGTTATAAATTAATTAATCAGAGGTCTGTTCCTGCTCATGATAAAGAAATGAAAAGTATAAGTCAAGTAGAATAACATTTTTGTAGGAATCAAAATTTTGCATAAGCTATGATTATATAAGATGTCAACATTAGAAGAAACTGAGTAAAAGGTAGTT
>VMDO01031813.1:0-19660 GCA_007922755.1 Pedetes capensis
GGACTCTATTCTATATGGTTGATCTTTATGCATGCCACTGTGTAGAACTTACATAATCCTTCATGTTTTAAAATTCTTAAGCATCTAATCTGGCCCAAGACTTATATTTCCATATAAATTTTAAATCAATTTGCCAATTTTACAACAAAGCCTTCTGAATTTCTATAGACTTCCGTAGAAAAATGTGGGTGGCATTTGTTCTTCTGAAGTACATGCATGGTATAGGTTTCCAAATATTTAGGTCTTTTCAAATTTCTTTCTTCAGTGTTTTTAATTTTTAGTGCATAAGTCTTTAGCATCTATTGCCACACATACCCCTTAAGTATTTTATAATATTAATGCCATTGTAAATGGTAGTTTTAATTTCAATTTCTATGTGCCACTAGTATATGAAAATATAATTATTTTTGTGCACTTATCTTATATCCTTCCACTTTGCATTGATTCTACAAGATTTTTCATAGATTCCACCAGGTTTTCTACATAGACTATGTCATGAACAAATTGAGTTCACTTTCATCCTTTTTAATCTGGATGCCTTTTATTTCTTTTTCTTGTTTAATCACATGTGCTGGAAATTCCAGTGCCATATTGAATCAAAGTGGTCAAAATTTGTATCCTGGTCTTGTTCTCCCTCTTAGAGGGAAATCATTTAGTATTCCTTCATAAGTGTGATGTTACTAGTAGGTCTTCTGGCCAGGCATGGTGGTCCACTCCTATAATCCCAGTGACTCAGGAGGCTGAGGCAGAAAGATCCCAAGTTCAAGGACAGAGGCAGCCTGCATAACTTAGCAAGACCTTGTCTCAAGATAAAAAATAAAAAAGGGGCTGGAAGTACAGTTCAGTGGTAGAGCACTTGCAAAATATATGTGAGGCCCTTGTTCAACCCTCCAGGACTGCAAAAAAAGAAAGAAAAAAGTAGATTTTCCACAGATGCTTTTTATCAGGTTAATAAAAATTCCTGTCTGTTCCTATTTTGCTGAGAAATTCTGATCTATAAGTGAGCATAGATTTGGTCACATACTTTTTCAATATGTATTGAAGGCATCATTTATTTTTCTTTTCTAGGCTGTTAATATGGTAAATTGATCTTTGAATATTAAACCACCTTGGTACTCCTAGGATAAATCTCATTTGGTCAAGGGGTATTAACCTGGAGCTAAGGTGGTAGCTCAGTAGTAGAGCATGTGCTTAGCTTGCTAAGGCCCAGGGTTCAATCCTCAGAACAACAACAGAAAGGCATTATCCTTTTTATGTATTGTTGGATTTGAATTGATAATTTTTAAAATTATTTTTTGTATCCATGTTTATGGGAGAAATTAATCTGTAGTTTTCTTTTACTGGGATGTCTTTTTGTGGTTTTGGTATCAGGGTAATTCTAACCTCACAAAATGACTTGGGAAGTGTTTTCTTTAATAAACTAGAAGGCTTGGCTTAGTACTGGTATTATCTTTTTTGTAGAACTCACCAATGAAACCATATGCCTTGAAGTTTCCTTTATGGAAAAGTTTTAAACCACAAATTCAATTTATTTAATAGCTATAAGACTATGGAGCTTATATACTTGAGTTTTGATAGCTTGTATCTTTCACGGAATTTACCTTTGTATATAAGTTTTCAAATTTATTGGATCAAGTTGCTAATCATATTGATAGCATGATGTCATGATTTGAAACACCAGACCTGACTTGCAAACCTCACCACTTGCTGCCTTTGCAGTCACTGGACCTCACATCTGCATGTGTGGTAGAAATGATTGCAAATGCCTGCAGAGTTGTTATATGACATTGAACAAAGTACCTCATTTATCAGGGGAACTACTTAATTGCTTTGGTCTCTTTCTCTTCTATGTTGTAACTTTATTGGTTATTAATTAGCAAGGACTGTAAAATGAGATATCTAAACCCATATTGACATCATAGTTACTTAGGAGAAATTGTATTTGCGTGTAACAGAAGTGCAGATGGTTCTACTTACTATCTTTTATCTTGTGCTCCATGTTGTGGAAGGTGGCAAGGCTTACATATTGAGCAAGGTCTTATTGTCATAAGAAGCAACACAAGAGCAGGGAAGATCAGTTGTTCTTGGGAGGCCTGGCCCTAACTCATTGCTCACTTTTTCTCTGAGGTAAAAATGTATTCAGGTGAAGGAAAGGGACCACACATTTAAAACACTCATAGAATATAAACACTCTCTTGTAAGCCTTAAATGTGACATCAGAGAAAGAGTGCCTATTATAGTTATGTGGCAGACACTTCTGAATGGCCTCATCTTGTTCACAGCAATCACAGTTCTGAATACAGTACTCCTTCTGCCAGGTACAAAATTGTCCTTTGGTCAGAATGCTGTTATAAGGCAGTATCCTGCAAATGTGGCATAAAATCCAATTACAACGAACTGGCAAATGGCTAAGACATTCATGTACCCCTAAAAACTTCAAAGGCACCATGCAGAGCCCAGGGGACTCAATGCAAAGTTTACCCAAGCTTGAAAAAACAATGTGGTGTGAAATCTGTCAGATTACAATTTTCTCACACACCTAAGAAAGTTGTCCATGGATTTGGCTAGGAAATGTGTTTAAAGTCTAGTATGAAAGTCATGAAAAAGGACAGTTAAACAGTGGGTGTGTTTTCCATATGATGCAATGTGAAAAGATGGGGAGGGGAAGAACTGGAAGTCAAAATGGCAAAAACTCATGTGGACAAGACAGTATTATACTCACGTGGATGGGATGCCGTATTAACTAAAGAGAATCTTGCTGGAAAGTTTCCTTAAAGATAGTTGCAGCCTTCTTCCCACAGAGATGTTTGTCTAACATGGAGGAAATTTCATAACATGGTTGGAAACATAAACATTACTTTCTGTGGATGTCTGACTACATATGCTTTCCTGACCACATGTCCTTGATTTTGGTCATAAATACAAATTAATGCTGCTGCATCCAAGAGCAGTTAGATTTTAGGGCTTTTATGCACCTCAGAATTTCAGACTGAGGAGAGATTTTGTCCACCCTCTGCCCAAGGTTCTCAAGCTTCCTTGCTGGCCTCAGAATTCTAGAGCAAAGGCTTTGTGCCTGGTCATGACAAAGGATGATCCTCCTCACCACTTATATCCTTACTGGTCATCCCAGTGGTTCAAGATGGCAGAGCTCTCTATGGGCAACTGGATCCTAATGAAGGGGTGCAGTCTGAAGAGTCCTCAGGACTTTCTGTTTTCCCCTGAGAAGGAACTTCTCTTCCTCCATTGAGCATCATTAACTCCAAAACCTCTTCCCATTCTAGACTTGAAAAATTGCAAAAAACCACCATCATTGAAGGCCATGGATGTCAACCCTCTGCAAAGCCTCAATTTCCATATCTCATGTCTGTCCCTAGGGTGGCACACACCCCTCCCCACATCACCTGCCTCTTGGCATGGGCAGGTGTTGAGAGCCACTGCTGGGCAGAGGAGTTCTTTGTTTAATGTAAGATAGTAGCACACCAATTCTGGGGCATGGGTGAGAGAGTTCAAGTGCAACCTCAGAAGAATGTATGTTTTACTGAAATCCGTCCCTGCTTGTGAGGATTCTCAGCAACTCTCTTCCCTTTTTATGACCACATTACCAAAATGAAAGGAAGCAATTTGCCTTGGTGAACAGCCTGATGGTAATGGTGAGCTGTAGCACAGTGCTTCCGATTCCATCACCTTCCCAGCCCTCTCACTTGGTGCCACATCTAACCACCCCTTAGAAAACCCTGGGCACTCTGTGAGGGACTGCAGATCTGTTGCATCTTAAGGACACTTAGGACCCGTGCTTGCCAGTACCATTAATATGATAGTAAACTTTGACCCAGGCATGCCAAGTTGATGTCATACTTTACAGTAATAACAATCCTCATGGCAGTGACCAGAATTTCTGAAGAGATATTATGGGCCTGTTCTGAGGGATTACTTTATATGTGTAGTCTTATATACCTCATTACCTTAATCTGGGAATCAGCAACCAAATAGTGGAATTAATGATGCATTCATAGCAAATAGTTTTGAAACAATCTAGTTTCCAGTTCTTGATATTTTCTTCAATATAGTATGTGCCCTTGAGACAGTCATGTCAGAGCCAGAAAAAAAGTGGGGTAGGCTGTTGGGGGAAGATGGATGTGAGTGGAGAGGTGAGGTCAGTGATGGCTAAGGTCCTTTTCAGCTTTAAAACTTACATAGTTTGAAATAGATCCACAGCCTTAAAATAAGTCAGCAGACAAAGTTGGCATGGGATCATTTGCCTCGCTGGGGGCAGCTTTACTTACTACTCACTATTAAGATTTAGCCTTTTACAGGTCAGCAATAACCCATCAGAGGAAGAAGAGTCAGCATAATGCAGGGCTTTCACCTTGGGAGGGGATAGGAATGAGTATGGGGATCAGTGAGGTCTGGCTGAGAGGGGTTCTGTTCCATTTTGTGGGGATTTGTTACTGCAATCCAGTAATGGGGAGAACCATTACAAGCTGTTTTCGAGTCAGAAGTTTCCTTGTCGATTCTAACAGGAAGGAAATTGAGGCATAAATGGCATGGGCTTGTTTGGATCTGCCTGGGTCCATTTCTGACACTGAAATTACACTATCAGAATAGGCAAATGTTTTTCACAAGTGAAAATAATATAAAAACTTTCATTAGATATTTGTAGTGGAGAATTTGCTAAGATACTGCTAGTCAGAATGGAGTTTTTGTGAAAATGACCAGGAATGTAAAGGGTCCTGTGAGCTAAATTTAGCTATAGGCATCTTGCCAGCATCGCATTATGTACAGATTTTAATGAAATGAAAGTATAAAGAATACTGGGAGAATAGAGAAGGTTTCTCTGCAATGGAACTTTTTTCTGGATTGGAAGCTTTCTGAGCATTGAAAGATCTGCTTTATTTTGGCCAAGGAACACTCCTTAGCAGCTTCTTGCTCAATATTCTAAATCTGGAATGTCTATTCTTCATCCTGTGTCTTCCCCCTCCTTACCAAAAAGAGATTATTTGAGTGCCCTTCAATTGAGGCAAGCTGCTTAGCCCACGTGGACGGCTGTAAGAAAAATCCTGTGGCTGGGTGGCTCAGCCACAGACATTTGGGTCTCATAGTTCTTTGAGGCTGACCAATCAGAGTCGACCAACTCAGCATCAGGTGAGGTTTCGCGTCCAGGTTCACAGGTGCTGTCTTCCTGCTGGGTCCTCACATGGTAGGGGGCAGTACTCTCTCGGGACCTCTTCACCATCACGATGCCACCTGTCCTGTCCACCTCATCACCTCTGGGAGGCCCGGCCTCCACATCCTCTCACATGGCAGGTTGGACTTCCACGAAGGAATCTGGGGAGGGGCATCCTTCACAGTCTCCCAGAGACCTGTGATAATGCGCTGGCGAGGTGGTTTGGGAACAGGATACTTGGTGTCTCCTGCTTAAGTGAGAAGGAAAGAAACTGGAAGGTGAAGGCTTTCTTTGGTGTGACTGTGCAGCAGGGACTCTGCTGGCCCAGGGGCCTGGCTCCTGGTTGAGTGGTGCCTCCCTCAGGCAACCAGCAAGGGGTTAAATACAGCAAGTCTAGGACTGAAGTGCCTGACACCTGGCAGGGATCCAGTCACTATTTGGGGCATTCTCCCAAGAAGGCTCTGCGACTCCATGAAGAATTATGATGGGAAAATCAAGCACCTACATGACATAGAGGAGCCCAGTTGGTAATTATGACAGTTAAGGTTTATTGAGCACTTATGATCAGATGCAAGTCCATTAATTTACCCTCCCAAGAACTCTATGATGTAGAGTCTCTTTTATTTTTTTTAATATTTATTTATTTATTTACTTATTTATTTACTTATTTATTTACTTATGGTTCTGGGGATTTAACCCAGGGCCTTGGGCTTGCATGCTTTACAAGTGGTGTACCACTGAGCTGCACCCCCAGCCCATTTTTTTAATTTTTTGAGACAGGGTCTCACTAAATTACAGACTGCCTCTAGTCTCAAACTTGTGAGCCTCCTGCCTCCACCTCCCTAGTCGCTGGGATTATAGGTGTGCACAACTGCACCCAGCTAGAGTCTCTTTTATTGTCTCCACTTTAAAGATGAGGTGACTGAGATGTTGATATGTGATTTACCCCAAGTCACAGGGTAGAGGATGAATTCATATCTAACTCTAAAGCCTGTACTCCACAATATTCCCTGGCCCTGCTTTCCTCCCAGGCAGAAAGACCTACAGGAAAGGTAAGGATTAGAGAGAAGTGTGAACCAGGGCCAAGGTGAACCTTGGGTTTAGGGAAAGAATAATCTGAGGAATTCTCCAAACAAAGGAGTAGCAGACACATTTTTGTAACTTGAGGCTCCAAACTGAGGAGAGAAAGCACATTAAACCCACAGCTGAAGGGGAAGAAGGAAGAATCTCTGCCGAGCTCAGCAAAGCCTGAAGGGCTTGGGTTCAGCCCGAGGGAGACACAGACCGGGAGTGGTCCCACTGGCTCTGGAGCCAATGGCAAATGGAGACATTTCTTTGAAACTTGCTTCCTGTCCATCTAATGTGTACTAGGCATGTCTTATCCTTGTTGTAGCCATGGTTACTGACTTCTTGTTCTCAGTTTGAATGAAATAAGAATCCACCCAGGAGCTTTGTAACTGTTCTTCCCCTCCAGCCCAATCCCCGGAAAGTTCCAGAAAGTCTTGGGCAGTGACTATGCTTGTGGTATTTAAAGATCTCCAGGTAAATCCTATCAAAGAGGGGACATTGCTGGTGCCACCATGGGTTAGGAAGGAGCAGAGAAGAAGACAGAACTGGAAAAACAAGTGAATCCTGAATTTCTGGAGCTATATCATGATGCCCATCACCCCGGACCTCAGTTCCCTACACCCTTAGCCCTTCTCCACATGCTACTTCCATGATGACCACCATGTCCCCATGCCCTGCTTCCCTGGGAATCACCACATTTCTACTAGACACAACCACAGGAGAAATTTCTGAAATTTTTCTGGAAGGCCAGTCTGCCAATAGCTGCTGGGACAAGCTCTTTCTAAAGAGGATGCTATCCGAAACCCTCCAGACCTCCAGGACAGAACCAGCCCCCTAGGCCGGGAGCAGGTGGGCTGTGGAATGGACACACCCACCCAGAGGGAAAATGCCCCTCCTCTGGCCCAGGACACCATCAGCTCTCCACACTATGGTGGACATAGGAATTGCTGAGATGCTGATTTTAATCATGCTCACCTCTGGGCCCCTCCTGTCCAAGATTTCCAGAGCTTCAGCCTGCAAGCTGGCATTTCAACAGGATCTCAGGGTGGATAGGAAACCACAGGGAGAAGCACTGCGTGTCACATTACCATGGCCCAGGGGAGCCACCATGTGTCCTCTGCTGAGGGAATTGATGGGGACAGCCTTAAGTCCCACAAGTCACTCTTCCCTGCTTTTGCTCAACCATTAAACAAAAGTATTATTAAGGGTCTTCTACCTTGGTTCTTAGGGGCTAGGGTTTGGCTCAGTTGGTAGAAAGCTTGCCCTGTGCACTTTGAGGCCCTGGGTTCGATCCCGAGCACCACAAAAATGGGAGAAGGACCCAGTAACTGACTCTTGAAACAGTCAGCCATGGAAAACACGATGAATGTCAGAGAAGTACTGTGCCATACACGCGATCTGTTTGTGATTGAGCCCATTGTTGCAGCCACTATATTTCTTCTCATTTTGAGTCATGCTACATCAACAAAAGGAGGTCCCAGGGGCTTTACTCCATTCTCATCATTAAGGTTGACCCTACTTTGAGGAAGCAACTCTTCCTCAGTCATTTCTTGAATGCCTTCCAGCCATGAAATTCATTTTCTGGTACTATATTTGACAGTGGTTCTCTGCCACCCATAGGGTTTTCAATGGCTGATTGTTTCAGAAGTAGGCTGCCAGGTCCTTCTCCCATTTTTTCAGTGCTGGGGATCAAACCCAAAGCTTCAGAGCTCCACGAGACTCGGGGGCACAGAAGACTTAAAGAGAGACCTGACAAGGGGCATCTGCAGCTTCTCCAGATAATCTATTTAAAAATGTCCCACTTTGGAAACACTGAATTTACTTGTTCAGTAGGATGCAAAGAAGCAGGAATTATAAACCCTTTTCTTAAAGTTTTGGGAGCACTGGCAGGACACATGGAAATGTTCAGTTAGTACCAGTTACATGAGCCTAGGCATGCAGGGGAACTCTGACCACCAATCCTGAATGTCTATAAGCATGTCAGCCTGTGCCCTCTGCTTGAGGTCAGGGAGGAGCAGAAAGTTGAGAGGACTGAGGCTGGGTTGGGACACACTGAAGGAAAGCACCATGCAGAGGCAGTGGCTTAAATGGAGCCAGGGTCCCTGGGGAGAAGAAGGAACAGGTGTGAGATGGCTGTGAGCCAGAGATCTTGGGACACTGATGACACTTCCCAATCAAAATGTGTGTTCATTTGGGGAGCAGGGAAGGAGAAGGTATGATGGGATCTTGGACAAAGGAGGAACACTCATTAGTGACCATGAAAAAAGAGTTTTCCTGTGGCTCCTGCCTCTCTCCTGGTTAATTCAGCATCCTGTGAACTCATGTGATCATCAAGAAGTTGTCCCAGAACACAGAGCATGCAGCTCTCGGGGATTCCTGGAATAAGGTGAAACTTTGGACCTTAGGTATTAAGGGTGGGACATGTATTATAAGACTGGATGCTTTCACAGATGCTCAGACCCCAGAAGGTGGAGTTTCTCTGGAAATATGACCAATGTTGCCACCTTCATGAGGACAATACAAGCATAATGCTTTGGTGGTGAGAAGAACTAGTCTATGCAATTTGGCTTGATGAGGTCTAGAATTCTCTATGGTTATCAGTATCTCACACTGTGCAATAATTCTATGACCCACCTAGAACTCATTTTCTCTGTTTGTTTGACCTTCTATACACTGTATCTCCAGGGTCATTTAGAAAACAGTGGCAGGCAAATGTGAATCTCTTAATTGAAGAGGGCAAGTAAGACACACCAAAATCTCCAGCCATTTTGTTAAATTAGGAATTCCTAAAGGGCAGCAGCTCAGTTTCTCATTTTGAAGAATTTTATTATCCAGTATACAATTTAGTTAGTGGGTGTCAAGACTCTAATAACTTTAAATTATAAAAGCTTGGGGAAATTTGTCATGATTAGCAATGCTTTCAGAAGATGGGAACAAGTTTATATCAAATAGTGCTTCAACATCTGGCCTCAAACTATTAAACTTTGAGGAGAAGTGACATTTACGACAATCTACAAGATTGGTTTTATTGTAATTAAAAGCCAGCATGCCATGTAGTGTTTGTCCAGGTTTATTTAATACTGAGCTTGCCTTGGGATGACAATATTTTATACTTTCATGCTATATTTTGCCTATAAAGTGCCTGTTAACATAGTCACCTGGGGGCGATCTTTGCCCCTGAGATTTCATTATATTTCTGTGTTTCTTACACAACAAATTTTTACCAGAAATTAACTTTTCATTGGAGAATGACAAAGAAAAAATAGTAAAATAGGAGTTAAAGGGGTTTTTTTTTCAACTGACATATATCAAAAAGCCTTTTAAGCTTACCTAGCTCTCGAAGCTGCAGGAGGACTGGAGTTTTAACAGAGCAGAGAGAAGACAGGAGTAGGGGATGATGGTCTTGTCTGAGGATGCGGTTGCTTTGACCAGAACCACTCAGACTTGTGGTTGAAATGGGTGGCAGGTAGTGTCACGTCCCTCACGCTTTTCCTGATGGCGGTGCCCTGATGTTCTGGTGGTTCTCTGAGCATTCTTCTGAGCTGTCTTCATAAGTTTGCAGGTTTGGTGACTGTCGTATGCCCAGTAAGCACCAGAGTAGGAGACGCTAAAATGAGAAAAGAAAAAGAGGGAGAGAAAAATGTTGAAGCGCATATTGGTTCCAGCAAGGGAAACTGGGGTTGCTTTTGATTTCTTCAAACATTAAGACACATGCAAAATACATGACTTTTTAAAAAGTGCTGTGTCTTTTCTGGAAGTGTTATAAAAGCTTTTAATCAAAAACCTTTGATTAACTATGCAAATGAAAATGTAGAAAATACAGAGATGTGAAGGAGCAAGGAAAACAACAGTGGCAGGAAATGGCATATTATGCAAAATATTCTTTAGAGTGACAATACATGTTTACTGGAAAAAATCTAAACCATTCAGAAAAAAAGTAGAATAAAATCAAAAGCTTCCCTCCTTTAAGTTGTTCCTATTCCTAATTGAAGTCCTCATCACCAGGGACAGCTGAGGCCAGTAACAGCCTGAAACCTATTGCTTCTGTTTGTTTATGCACACATTAGTACATATACATATACCAGCATAAGGCCAAGAGTGGGAACCTTAAATGAATATTGCTACCTGCAAAGCTGTCATGAAAAGCCTGCATTTTGTATGATCGCATTTGTAGGACATTCTGGAAAATGGAAAATTATAGTGATAGTGAACAGCTCAGGGGTTGCAGAGCTTTGGGGTAGGAGTGGAGGAAGGTTGGAGAGATGAAGCACAGGGCATTCTTCAGGGTGGAGAAGCTACTCCATCTGATAGTGCAGTGGCAGCCATGTGACCCTTGCCAAAACTTACTGAAATTACAGCATAAAGAGTAAAACAATGTATGCAAATTTAAAATGTGTACAGCTGACTATGACAAAAGAACCTGTATTTGTGTGATGTAATCTCACTGAAGCAGGTAGGGAAAAAGGTGAGGAAGCAGGTAACTTTGGATATGAGTAGTGATTTTAAGTCTAATGACAGCAGGAACTGTCCATAAACACTGGGCTTTGGTTGATAAAATTATGTCCCATGAAGAAATAAGTAATACAAGAAACATTATCCCTATATGTTGTTATTATTGTTGTCAGTTGCTGTTGAGTCATGTCCTACTCATAGCGACCCTATGTACAACAGAACGAAACACTCCCCAATACCGCGCCGTGCCTGGCACTATGTCAGCACTTCTCTGCTAACCATAGGGTTTTCAATGGTTGATTATTTCAGGATTGTTTTCAGGAGTGGTCTGCCATGTCCCAGGACCTCAGAGGACACAGAGCAAGCACTCTATCAACTGAACTAAACCCTATGACTTTATGCCACAACTGTCCAGTAGTATGGGTCAGCAGATGTGAAAAGACCACTCAAACACCAAACTCAGTATGATCAGAGACTGAGAGGACAGTGTCTTTCAGCAACACTGCAGCCCTGAGTGAATGTCTCAGTCTCCTTTTTATTAGGGTCTTATCATAACATCAAGGGGCTAGGATTTAGCTCAGTTGATAGAGCGCTGTGCTGCAGTCTCTGAGGTCCAGAGTTCAATTCCCAGCACCGCAAAAATGGGAGAAGGACATGGCAATCCACTCCCAAGGCAATCCCCAACAACATCATAACATCAAGGCATTCTTCAGAGCCAGGGGAGATTGAAGGTTAATGTATACTTTGGAAATCAACAAACATCTTGTGAGAAAGGGAGGGTTATTCACTATCTATATCAGCATATCCCACTTGTTGCATATAGCGGAGGTGCAAGGGAGTGCAGGTCAATGAAGCAAGCACAGATGGCTGGGGAAAGATTACAGGAAGCAGGCCTCCAGGTGTTGAACACAATGAGGGCTGGATGCCTTCATCCAGCAGTGGACTAGAGCCTTCTCTCAGCCACTCTCCTCCAAGTTTCTCAAGCCATTTGGCCAAACCATTTGCCACACCCGTATGGAAGGATTAAACAGATAATTAAATGGATGGTAGATGAAACAGCAGGTGTCTCATTGTTTCAGAGGAAGGTTGCAGATAAGCAAGGGGTTGTCTTGAGCAATATAATAGCAGATAAGAGTTGGAGTTATAAAAATGAGCTATTTACCTTGATATAGCCACATATTGGACCGTGGAGAAATACTCACAAATAGTATATATGCACAATATATTTACTTGCACTTTCGGCTGAGAGAGTCTAGAAGCAATGGGTCCCAGTAGCCAGCCATGAGCTCCCCTACTGCCCTGATCTTGGTTTCTAAACACCATTCTCCATGGAGCTATCTGGAGACATAGGTGGGCCTAGGGCTTGGTCAGGGAATATACAAAACAAGCCTAAAACATCTTGTAGTGCTGGAAAATAACAAACAGTGAGGCTTATCAAAGAAGCACAAGAACAAACTGAAAGAAACCTTAATGGTTGAAACTGGAACAATTTGAGCAACAAATTAAGTAAAACAACATCAGAGTAAAACCCAAGGTATAAAATACTCACCTATGTATCCACAATAATATAACCACAGGATTGAATAAATAAATAAATATTCCACATGGTGATTAAATGTAATGACTATCTTAGATGGGATTTGGGGATGAGTGTAGGACATAAAGGAAAAGCTGAAGAAATCTGAATAAATTATGGAGTGTAGTTAAAAATAATACATCAGTATTCATTAGTTATGAGAAATGTATAATATTAACATAAGATGATTTTAATAGGGAAAATAGATACAGGGAATTCTCTGTACTATATTTTCAACATTTCTGTGAATTTATAATTATTCTAAAATTTAAAGAATATTCTTGAGACTTTTTCTGTCAGATAGATTGATCTACCAGTCTATAAAATATATCTATGTGAAATATATGTAGCTAGATAAATGTGTATTCTATTTGAAATTACATCGAGATATCTAGGCATATATCTAAGTATATATTTTGTAACATTATATATATTTTATGTAATTACATATCAACATATATAGTGAAGTGAATAAAAAAGATTTTGCAGTAGTTTTTGTTAGACATAATCTCCAAAATATGCAGTAATTCAATCCTACATATGTTGTTGCTGTTGTTAGGTGCCGTCGAGTCGGTATCCGACTCATAGCGACCCTCTGTACAACAGAGGAAACACTATTTTCAGCGCTTCTCTGATGTTCATAGGGTTTTCAATGGCAGATTGATTTTTTGGGAGGGGGTTGCCAGGTCCTTCTCTCAAGCCTACAGTTTCTGGTGTTCCCAGGCGGTCTCCCATCCAGGTACTAACCAGGGCTGACCCTGCTTAGCTTCTGAGATCTGACGGGATCGGATGCCACAGGGCTACCGCAGCAGGCAATCCTACATATACAACAGGAAAATCCTACCTTTTCAAAATTAAATAATCTGAAAGCTTGAAGTAATTATTTTAGATAAAATCAAAATTTTTAAGATATAAATTACCAGAATCTTTTCTGTCTAAAAATAGAATTTAGACATTTCAGAGGGCTAGCATAAATTCTTACAATCCCTATCCTTTTATGTATATGCAACTTTGCAATGGAATTAATGCTCATAATATTGACTGCAAAGGCATGAAATACCTTCAATATTTCCTGGATCATAAAAATTATATGGTATTCAAATCATTTTAATATTGAGATATATTCTATTTATTTATTTATTTATTTATTTATTCATTTATTTTTTTAGTACTCTGCATTTGGTAGTGTATCAGTACACAGACACAGCCTCATACATGCTAGGCAAGTGCACTATCACATAGCTATACACCCACACACCCACCCCATTCTTTATTTTGAGACAGTGTCTCAATAAGTTGCACAGGCTGCCTCTAGTTTTGAACTTTTAATCTATCCTCCTGCCTCAGCCTCCTTTGTAGCTAGGATTATAGGCATGGGCCAGTACTCCACTCCCTACTTATATTTTTGAAGTGGCCTATATAATATCTAAAATGTTCACAGATTTCAATCTATCCGAGTTCCAAAAGTTTATTTAGCCACTGAGTTATTTGGGTCTGATATCAATGTTAGCTTCCAAGTTCAATATATGATAGCTAGTTTAGTTGGAAGTTACCAGGCTTCTGGTTGGCTGTCTCTTGGCTTGTACTTCCTAGGAATTCAGGAAGTAGACATCCATTAGCAGTTCAGTGTGCCCTGACATATGCATACTAACTGCAAAATTGTAAAGAGAAATGTTCGTAATGTACAGCAGGAAGTTTGGTAAGCGGCTGCTAACATGTTCCTTTTGTCAGCAGATTCTCTCATTCTTTACCGGTGAGAGCTGGTGCCACCCTGGCCTGATCCTTCTGTACTTTTCAGGGTCTGGAATTAGTAGGAAAGATCCAGTGGTTTGGTGGGCCAGCATTTCTCATAAGGGAGCTCCCCAAACTCACTGGCACCCTTTAGCTAAAAAGCCTAATAGGAAATTTGTTTTGGTGTTTACTCAAGAATATTTTTAAGCATCTGCCCCCTCTGGAAAAGATAACCTTAATTACCACCATCAATTATACTGGCAATTTTAAAAACCTCAGTTATGTTGGGAAGAAAGGTTTTAGCTGATTATTTGCAATGGTGCAGCTGCAGGAAATGATTGGAGGTGGAGAAGCCCTTAGCAAGAGGCTTTTGACAATATCCTGATAGAGAAATCTGGATTCTTCTAAGTTGCTGCAGATGAAGCCAGGCACAGTGGCACACACTCATGATCCCAGCAATTTAGGAGATGGAGGCAGGAGGATTGCAGGTTCAGGGCCAGAGGCAGCCTGTGTAACTTAGACCCTGTCTCAGAGTAAAAAGCAAATTGATGGGCTGGGGTGCAGCTCAGTGGTAGAGTATTTGCAAAGCATCAGGGTGGCCCTAGGTTCAACTCCCTAGTACCACAAAAACATAAAAATATAAAAATACAAAGTGGCAGATCAGTGCTGACCTTTGAGTCATTTCAAACAGATTTTCAACAAATTAAACACAGAAATTGGGAAAGTATGTAAAGTTTATATAACAATGTGACATTACTGTGACATCCAAGCATGCAGTCATTTTCTGCTAATCCTTTTTATCATATTTTACAGTGTATCAGTACACAGTCAATAGGATTTTTAAAAATAAGCCTCAGGGTTAACTTGAGAAACACATTTCAGAGGGTGATGATAGTTGTTTTTAAATCTATTTTTATTACCAACTGTGTAACATTGAGTTTTCCTGACACAAACTTGCACTAGCACTGTTACATTTATCATCTGTGACTTAAAGCACTTTGGAATTTGCAAATGGTATGAAAAGAGAGCAAAAAAAAGAGAAGGAATTTTCCTGAGACTCTTTGGTAAGAATTCAAGAAAGATGAAAGTTTAGACTGATAGAAAAAGTGGATGTGTGTTTACATAGGATACATTGCAAACGGTGAGAAGCAGAAAAGAAGAAGGAGTGTGCTTAGGGTAGACTCTGTGATGAAAAATAAAGTTGGTGGGGATATATGAGTAGTATTTCATGATGCCCCCACCATGGAAAACTTCTAGGTTATAACTGACCAGAAGAGATAAAATGAGGCAAGATACTTTCATTAATTGTTATGGATAGGTGACTTCCAAATCAGATATTATTGTTTAGATCGCATTTCTGTATATACTAAACCTGTGACAAAAATTTTCCAAAGCAGTCTTCTTCTGGGCTGGTAAGTAGGAAGGTAACATTATGCAAGTATGTATGCATATCAGTAAGGTAGGTATTTAAAGGTTTTATAAAGTACACTGTATTAGGCATTCTACCATAATCAAAGAGAAAGCCAGAACACATGTATGAAACATCTGTTTTCAGGCACTGAACAATTGGAGGTATAAGACTGCGGTGCCTGAAAGAAGGGAAAGAAACTAGATCAGCTCTGTGAGCATTCTGACTTTATACCTGGTAGCATGTGTTGCACACCATATAGGAAAGGGAATCTGTGACTGTCCTCCTGGGCTACAGAAACAGAGATCAGAATGTGGAGAGGCTGAGGGGCCTATATACATGGGTTGGAGTCATGGACTGGAGGGAGCTCGGCAGTGAAAGTGTCTCAGAAATCTGACTGGATCACTCTAGTATGTTAGCTGGATTCTAAGCTCTGCATGCATAGGATGCATCACTATCAAGTCAGGTAACCAAAAAGTCCTGGAGAAAGAAAAAATATTGAGGAATTATAAACTTAGTCAATTCCCAGCGTTCAGATGGTGTTGCAAAAACATTTTTTTTTTTCTGGCCAGAGTAAAGAGATCTACTACTCTACTGGGATAAATTAGCCCCACTGCAAAGACTGCCACAGACCAACCACACCAAAACTCTGAGTCAAGCCCTCAAGGATAAAACTGATGGGCACATAACTTCACTTCCTGCCAAAACAAAATTCAACACTTTAAAGAAGGGCAATAAAATGCAGAATGCAGTAATGTGAAAACAGCAATGTCCAGCATCCAGTTGAAAAAATTTAAAACATATGAGAAAGTAATAACACAATCTATAACAACTGCTGCCTTAGAAGTGACAAACTATTTAAGAAAGCACTTTTAAATATTTTCAAGATTAAAGAATGCAAACATAGTGAAGACATAAATGGAATCTATAAAAATGTACTGATAGACAAAAATAACAAATGGAATTAAGAGACTTAAAAATTCCATATCTGAGATTAAAAATCCACTGAAAGAATTTAAGAGCAAATAAGAAACTGTAGAAGAAAAGAGTGATGACCTTGAAGACAGGAGGAAAGAAGGTACCCATATTGAAATACAAAGGGAAAAGAAATTAAGATAGAGTGAAAGAGAAGACAACACGAAACAAACAAAACTGTAGAAAAACCAGAACTACAATGACCAAGACAATTTCTAGAGGTTTAACACAGTGTTAACTGGAATCTCAGAAAATTGGAAGCACACAATAATACATTTTGAGAAATAATAGCCAAATATTTCCCAAATTTGCTGAAAAGTATAAACTCACAGATCCAGGAAGTTCAACAGACCTCATTCTGAGCAAACACAAAGCAAGTCCCATCAAAACACAATATAGTTAAATTTTTAAATACTGGTGGTAGATAAAAATATTAAAAACAATCAAACAAAAAGACTCATGTGCAAGGGAATAGTGATAAGAATTATCAGTCTTTTCACCAGAAATGATAGCCATCATAAACAATAGGAACCAGGAGGTGCTATGGCACACTCCCATAATTCCAGCTACTCAGGAGGCTGAGGCAGAAGGATCACAGATTTGAGGCCAGAGGCAGCATGGAAATTTACAGAGACCCTGTCTCAAAAAATTTTTTTAAATGTAGGGAATGCTGTGGGTGTGATTCGGTGGTGAGTAGTTGTCTAGTAAGTGCGAGGCCCTCAGTTCAACCCAAGTACTTGGGAAAAGACGATAAAGAATCATTAAAGTTGTGCTGAAAGAAAAAAAAGAAGAAAAGAATCTTGCACCTATAATTCTGTATCCAAGAATATAAGCGAAAAGACATGAAGGTCCAGTAAAAACTTTCTTAAACAACAGAAACTGGGAGACTTTGGTAGCTGCAGACCTGCACGCAGATTAAAGGGAAACAATCCCAGGCAAAAACTTGGAACTACAATTAAAAAGCTCTTGAAGTGAGATTCACCTGACTCTTCTGCTCGGGGAAGTCTTATGAAGACATTAAGCCTGGAGCTGCAGTGGTTCCTCAGGACCATCAGAGAAAAAACCTGGAGGGGGGCACTAACAACCTTTCAGAAAAGAGAAGAAGAAAACACCTGTGTGACTACGACCTGCCTAGGAAAGCACACCTTTGGATTTTTTGTTGAGTGTTGTGTTAAATGTAGATAGAGAGGTCAGTGTTAAAATCTGATCAAAGGAGCAGCTGGTTTCAAGTCCTTGGAATACAGTACATAGTCTCAAATCTGGTCTGCACCCTTCTAACAATTTCAGAGGGCTACAAAATCAGATGTGGGTCAGAATCATGTGCAAGTTGGATTTGCCATGGAGAGCGCTCTCTGGCATGAATCCAGGCAAGAAGTTTCACTGTCCATGCGCTTTGACTATAACCACAGCCATTGCCTATTTCCACACCTACTATTTCCAAACGGCACAGGCGTTTTGTTTTGTTTTGTTTTGTATTTAATGATGTTCCTGCTCCACTGAGCCTATCAGGTGCAATTCCGTGGTCTTATGAGGACCTCCATCCTGTACTATAAGAAAGGACCAAACATCACCAGGGACTCCAACCAGGGGGTCATGCACCTGGGTAAAATTTTGGAATTGTTTTTCTTAGGAAGAGAGAGCATTCTATATATGAGAGAAAATACACATTTTTAGATGATAACTTGAATATACCATTAAGAGGCTATTTTTGGATGGGCGCAGTGCCCCTCACCTGTAATCCCAGTGATCTGGGAGGCAGAGACAGGAGGATTATGAGTTTAAAACCAGAGGCAGCCTGCATAACCTGGTGATATCCAGACTCAAGATGAAAAATGTAAAAGGTGATAGAGATGCATCTCAGTGGTGGAGTGCCTTGGGTTCAATCTCCTAGTACCACAAAAATAAATTAAGTAAATAGAAGACTATTCTTCATTTATTCCTCATTAACATCACTTCAAATATTATTAAATACATTGCTATCCAAACAAAAGATACATTGTGTTAGCTTTAAATACTTACATCTATACTTTTATAGATGAGAGAAATTAACTCAAGAGAAATTAATATCTATCTTATAAGAAACTTAGTGAATACCTAGTGACCATCTTATTTGCAATCCACAACAATTTTACGTCAGACTTTTCCAAACCCCTTTGCAGGAGTTCTAACTTGAACTGATATGAGAAGGCTTTCTTTATGCCAATTGTTTCTAACCCTTACAATATCTCTTCAAGACCTGCTATTTAGTAGCCTCATTTTCCAAATGAGGAAACTAAAGCTTGAGATGATAAAATACTATATTTGACATCTAATAGGTAATAATACAGGCAGGATTTGAATCCTTATCTGGATACCTATTCTTTCTATTTCATCCTACAGCCTTTGACTTTTTTTCAAGTTTATTTTGAGTTAATGCTATCACTTTAATGCAAGAGATATATTTTAAGTCAAAATAGTAAATAATACATTGTGCCACCTGGATTTTCATCATTTTTTTTTAACTTTTAAAAATAAAACTGAGCTGGGAGCGGTGGCTCATGTCTTTAATCCCAGCAATTCAGGAGGTGGAGGCCGGAGGATCATAAGTTTGAATCCAGAGACACCCTGTGTAATTTAGCAAGACCTTGTCTCAAAATACAAAGTAAAAACTGGGTTAGGGGTATGGCTCAGTGGTTGAGTGCTTGCAAAAATCATGTCTGAGGCCCCAGGTTCAACTTCTCAGTACAGCAATCAATCAATAATACTCGTGTTTTGTTAGGGTTAGACTTATGGCCTTAGGGAGGGCAGGGAATGAAAGAAAAAGAAAAGTTGGTTCTTTTTAAGCACATGGTGATTTCCTATACAAACTTCTTCAGAATATCCATGTTTACATAAAGATCAAATCCCCAAGGACCATCTGGGGCAGCTACAGTTGTTGCCAGATGTACACCTTCAAAGACAATCACAAAGGCTGTGTACTTCCTGAAGCCCAATGCAGTGGGCTGACTCCTGGGCGAGTGCAAAGCCAATCAGCACAACACACAATAGCTGAAGTGAAGAAAGGTTACTTATTTTCGACAAGGAAGGAGAGGATGACAGCTAGTTTTCAAAGCAGTGTCTGCCAACCATAGGAAGCAGGGTGGGGCTTCTGCTGGCAGAACTCACACATATTAATATAGGAAAGACTTTAGCACAGGCAGAGTGTCTCCTTTCCAGCTACATTCCTGAGTGGCAGGGTGCAGAATGCCTATGGGTGGAGGACTGTGATGAGCACTTTACTCTCGGTCTCCTAAAAAGAAAAATTGGC
>VMDO01031814.1:0-19552 GCA_007922755.1 Pedetes capensis
TCTTTGCAGCCGGTGGGAAGACTGCGGGCATCGGATCCACCCACGGTTCAGCCCGGCTCCCCAGGGGTGTCCGTCCCGGCTAGCCCCTCCCCCAAGGTCACCCAACTTTTCCCTCTCCCCCTCCCCCGCGGGGCGGGCCCCCGCATGCATTATTCATTGGCCAGAGCCGGCTGCGGGCGCGAGTGCTGATGTCAGGCCGGCGCGAGTGCGGCGGGCGCAGCGGCGGCCGCCCAGCAGCCCGGGCGCGGGTGGGGGGGCGCCGCGTGGGGGTGGCGGCCAGCATGCTGCTCGGCTGCGGCTCGGCCTCCCACACCCGCGGCGCCCGCGTCCTCGCCAGCAGCGCCGGAGGCCGAGCAGCGAGCGGCGCCCGCGTCCGCAGCGGGGCCGGGTCCGAGCGCGCGGAGCGGCGGCGGGGGTCGCGGCCGGGGCCGGGGCGGGGACCCGGGAGCCCGGCATGGCGCTGCGGACCGGCGGCGGGGGGGCGCTGGGGCTGGGGCTGCTGCTGCTGAGCGCCGCGTGCCTGATCCCGCGGAGCGCGCAGGTGAGGCGGCTGGCGCGCTGCCCCGCCACTTGCAGCTGTACCAAGGAGTCCATCATCTGCGTGGGCTCCTCCTGGGTGCCCAGGATCGTGCCGGGCGACATCAGCTCTCTGTGAGTGGGACCCCTCCGGCCCCTGCCCCGCCCCGCCCCGCACCCGCCGCCGCCTGGGAGTTGCCCCTGGCGCTGGGGCAGCGCCACCTGACCCAGCTCCCTAGTCCCTTGCTTGGCCTTTAGGTGGGGGCGCGCTACGGGGCGTGGGTGGAGTGCTGGCCCCCCGGGACCCCAAGCCCCAGAGTCCGGGACCCCGGTCTTGTCCCCGTGATAGTGTTCCTCAGTGTGGCCCGCGGGCCACTTGCATCGGACCCACCTGGGGAAGCCGCTGCCAGCGCAGACTCGGGGCCCATGGTGAGGTCGGGTCTCTGGACCGGAACCCCACAGTCTGCGTTCGGCGTCCCCGGGCGATTCTGGGGTGCAGTAAAGTTTGAGAGGCTCTGGGTGTGTTGCGGAGTGGGTGGGTGTGTGATGGGGTAGGGACCTGTGCGGGAGCCGCCGAACGTGAACTGAGTGCAGACTGAGCATGGGTGAGGCCTCCCCGCTGGGCTCCGCTGGGGAGCGAGGTTGGCACCGGGGCTGCCTCCCGACCTGCACACTGCAGGCTGGGGAGAGCCAGCTGGGTGAAGGCGTGCAGCCTCTGGAAGTGGAGAGGCCGCCCCGTGAGGTCTGCAAGAGGGGGACACAGAGGGCATGGCGGAGCCTTGGGGTCTAGCTCAGTGCCAAGTGTGGGCAGTCAACCTGACTTTTGGCCCTGAGTTCAGGAGGGCTTCTTGCTTCCTTTCCCCGCCTCACCTTAGGTTGGCTTTTTCAGCCCTTAGGTACTGCCCAGAAAGGGCTTCGCATTATTTGTCCACTTGCTAAGAGGTGCTTTTCGCTTGGCCTCGCCCCGGTTGCATGAGCCAAACGGGTAGTTCTCATGATGGCCGCCGAAGGGGCTGAGTGACCCATCCCACCCTGCTAGGACATGTTCCCTGCCGGGACGACTTCCTTGTTCAGGGCCGAGGTGCTGGGGTGCCCAGTCAGTTGTAGAGGAGGGAATCCCGAGGGTGACGTTGCTTGTGCTTTCTCCTGTACGACAGCCCCCTGCCTCCCGTCCAAATGAAGTCCGGGGCCTCGGCCCAGGAGAGAGGGGTCCTGTTTGTATTTGTAGAAAGTCAGGAGAACGTGTCGAGGGGGAGCGGTGGGCCTGCTTGATTTTTACTGTTGCCAAGTCAGGTGACATGGAGGATTCCAGAAATGAGAATTCTCCTTGTTAAACCCTTTAGATCAGCAGCTACTTAACCGATCTGCAGAAATAAGAACAGAAATAATGTATTGAGGTCCCTATGTGGCCAGAAAAGGTAGGAGGCCAGGGGACAGAAACAGAGCCACGCCTCTTGCCCCCAGCTGACTGTATTATCTGGCAGATGGCATCGCCTCCCACTGCGCGGTGAAGTTCAGGTGTGTCTGTTTTTCCCCAAGGCTTTCACAGTGCATTTAATCAGAAGCGCTCTGAGTGTCTTTCAGAGATGCACTCCCAGGGGGAGTGCTTAATCCTACCCCAGAGTTCCATTGGCCAACATGAAACTTTGTGTCTGTAAAACAGAATCTTGGGCAGAGGGAAAGTAATTATCCATCTTCAGCCAGGGCGCCTGTAGTTAAGCAAAGGAAGCCAGGGGACTGATGGAAGCTGACTGAGCTCGTGTCTGCGAAAGGAGCCAGATGGATGGTACAGGTTTCCGCCATCCAGGCCTGTTCTCCTATTGATCCAGAGCATTGGAAAGCATTGAGGTCCCAAGTTCGGTTCCCAGCACTGCAAAAATGGGAGCAGGCGGTGGCAATCCACTCCCTAGGCAATCCCGAAACAGTCAGCCATTGAAAACCTTGAGTTGTACACAACTCGAGGGCACCTAACAACACAAGTCCTTTAACGGGTGGAGGACCACTTGCCCCCTGGCCTGCCTCTCTTTCTTGATCTGTCCATGCTGTAATGTTCCCTGAAAGAAACTCATTTCCAGGTTGCCCAAGAGGTTGCTATTCTGACCTTCAGACACTGCTGGAAGGATTGCCACACACATTGCATTATTATCTCTCCATCCTAAGCCTCCCCCACTGGGGGCCACATGACTGCACCTGCCTTAAGGAGCCCTCTCTGCTGTAAGGGGCCTTGCCCAGGTGGAGGAAGTGGGAAGCGAACATGGATCTTGTACCCCTTTGGTGCCAGACGATGAGCAACAGGATGACACCTCACCCCAGAGAGGAAGAGTTGGAAGTGCAGGTGGAGGAGGCAGCCCACTGCCCATCCTGCCCTGCACTTCCTAAAAGAAACCTGGGCTTTGTTTTGTCCCCTTTTCGCCTGTAGGAGCCTGGTAAATGGAACGTTCTCGGAAATCAAGGACCGAATGTTTTCCCATCTGCCTTCCCTACAGCTGTTGTGAGTATGGGAAGCTCTGTCTGCAAAGCAGGGGTCCCTGAAGTGTGGTCTGCGAAGGGAAGTCTGTCTCTTGTGTGTTGGAAGTTCTTGCCATACGCCAACAAGCTGAGTCCACCGTGCTGGCTCTTACTGTTAGCTTGCCCTGAGGTGTCATCAACAAAGGGCCAAGGCCCCTTGCTCTGGTTCCTTTCCTGACTTCCATACACATTTTCTTCCAGGACCTGGTTATAAATCCCACCTCCCAGATCCAGCAGTTAGGAAGTTGACTGTGTTGATTATGACCAGAACTTCACTTGGATGCCTGTTTCCCAAACATCTCACTTTAAAAGAAACTTACATCTTAAAGTCTTAATGTTACTCTGGAAGTAGGAGCATTTCTAGTTTACTTTAACAGCCACGCAGCCTGCTATGGATTTATGGGCATCCTTTTGTCTCATCAGCATATTATCCCTTTAAGGAAGGTGTTTTTGTTTTCCCATTTGACAATTGAGGCTCAGGGAAGTTAAACAACCTCCCTAAAATCATGGAGTCAGGATTCTAATTCAAAGCCCACACTCAAAACCACCCATCATAATGAGTGCCCATGCTGTGCCCAGTAACATAGGTCAGTTAATGTTCATGGTTTGGGATTTAGCTCAGTTGGTAGAGTACTGCTCCCCACTTTCTGAGGACCCAGGTTCGATCCCCAGCATTGCAAAAAAATGGGAGAAGGATGTGGCAGTCCACTCCCAAAACAATCCCGAAACAATCAGTCATTGAGAGCCCTATGAGGATTGCTATGAGTCAGTCACTGCTTGATAGCACCTAACAACAACCACCACAATGAGAAGAAATGTCCAAAAAGCACTTTTCGTAAGCAAATCAGTGGCAGACAGTGGCATTCTCTTTATCATATTGGTTTCTTAAATTTGAGACTATAATTACAACAGGCAATGAGCTACAGAAAAAATATAGAGAAATACGGACACTACTCATCCTCAATGCAAGGGAGACCACCTGGGAACATCAGGTGCTGTAGGCTTGGGAGAAGGACTCAGCAACCCACTCCCACAAATCAATCAGCCACTGAAAACCCTATGAATAGCAGAGAAGCACTGGCAATAGTGTTTCACCTGTTGTACATAGGGTAGCTATGAATCGGATACTGACTCAAGGGCACCTAACAATAACAACAACAAACTCATCCTTAATAAACTTGCTATAGTTTTGTTCTTAAGGTGCTATATGCCTACTTATAACATTATCCTTTCTGTTTAAAAATCTGAATTCTCTTAACATTTCAATGATGTTTTCTTATCTATCCCCTAGCCCACCTTTTATTTTTTTAATTTTGAGTCAGGGTCTTGATAAGTTATGGAGGCTGCCTCTGGCCTCAAACTTGTGATCCTCCTGCCTTAGCCTCCAAATTACTGGTATTACAGGCATGTGCCACTGCACCAGGTTATCAATATATTTTCAACTAATAGCTATAACTCCATATTTCTTGAGACCCTCAGGGGAAGTGGGGAAAGTATTGGAGATGAGCAGAAAATCCAGCCAGAAGAACTCCACTCTCCATTGCCTCCATCAGCAGCCTGAGAGTCAAGTTGGGGAGATAATGAGTGGTTCTTAGGCTGAGAAGAACCCATGTTTGTGCAGGGATCAGCACGTAGCAGAAGAATCAGAAATGGCTTCGTTATGTGACTCGAGTTTGACATCTCTGCGTTGAAATCTTATTTTCAGGTTGCTGAATTCTAACTCATTCACGGTGATCCGGGATGATGCTTTTGCGGGGCTTTTTCACCTCGAATACCTGTAAGTGTTGCAGTGTTGCCTGCTGAGCAATTGGCATCTCAGGGATCTTGCTGGACTGTCTCGTGCTGGGTCAGCCTAGCTGGTAGCTTTTGGGGGACAGAAACCCCATTCTCTTGTCAGGACTGACTTTTGGCAGTTCACTTGCTTATAAACACGCTGGGGCAGGAGGAGGCTGGGACAAAGCGGGGGAAAGGGAACAAAGAGGGAAAGATTCTCATTCATTCTCTGCTGACATTTAATTTGTCATGTAGTAAGCATGATTGGAAATTGCGCTGGATATTTTTACTTCTCCTATCTAGGCATGGATTTGCTGATCAGCCAGAAATAGAGCTGAAGGGTTCTGAGGGCTACTTATTTTTAAACAAAGTTTCCATATTTTGGGGCAAAATGGCATGTTTTTCATTTTGCTGTCTCATATCCCTTTCGCAGTGTAGCCTATGAGATTTGCTGAGGGTTTAATTGGATTTTTTTCTCTTTTTTAAAAAAAGAAAAAGAAAAAACAGGTATTTTTCCCTGCTTAGATGTACAATATTTCCCCCAGCAATGAGCTTTGCTCTTGTTCTGATTTCAGCCTTTTATTATTTCCCATGTCTTTTTTCTCCCTTCAGTTCTTGCATCCTTGTATTTGGTAAATTTGTAGTCATGTTAATCCCGCTATCAGATGGGATTTCCCTGCTTAGATTTCAGAGGAGTTTTAAAATGTCGTCTCTACCTTCTTATCTGAGGCCAACAGGTAGATGTTGGAATTCTAGACACATCCTGGGTAGAAGAAAGCTGGCTGCTGATTTGTAGTCTTGGGGAATGATGTCTCTGCAGGCGTTCTTTCTCCAGAATAGACATAGATATGTACACTCTCATAATCCGGTACTCTGACATGTGCTTGATATGGAAAGGGTGTCACGGCTGAGGGCTTAAGCCACCAGGGTCTGCCAAAGCCCATGAATAGCCAAAGAGGCAGCCGAGGTAAGGCTGCGTTTTCTCTTGGGGGCAGTTCATCGTACTGCCCAGGGGAGGAAGTTAGCGTATCAGTTTGTGCTGAAATGAGCACTGAAGAGACACCAGAGTTTTGAAAAACAGGCATCGCAAAGTTCCCAGTGCAAGAGCTAGTTGATTCCTGGTGTCACAGACATGTATGGCAGAGCCTCTGCCTTGGATCGTCTCCTCAAAGACCCCTTGGTATTTGACTTAGTTCTCTGGGGCTCTAGGAAATGGTCACGGTGCATTCATGCCATAACTTTCCACAAAGAATTTAAAGCACAGACAGTGGTATTGTTGCAAGAGTCTGTATGCAAGCCCTACTCCATTTTAGCCCAGAAAAAGAAGGGCAGCCTCTATTCAACTTTACTGTCCTTTCAGCCTGGCGATATGGATAGCTAGAGAGCCTGTCTTCTCACCCTTTGCTCAGACATTGGGCTGTGTGGGCCATGATGAGCTCAAGGTCGCTGGAAGCCAAGCTTAGCGGACCTGTCTCTCAGCAAGAACCATAATACAGAGATGTAAACAATGGGCTCCCCTCGAGGGAGGAATTAACCAAAGTATGAGTAGCCAGGCACTGGGAAATGTGAGAGGAGCCAGTAGGGAAGATGGCTGGAAGCATTCCAGTCAAGCAGAGAGGAGAATTTGTGACCACAGTGCCTTCTCTTTGCTCCCCCACCAAGATGTTTTTGACCACATTTCCAGCTCTGCATTTGGAGGGGTCTCTGCTGCCTCTGCAGGGAGCGCAGAGACCCACGCACATGCACGCATTCTTGCACACACACCGGGCTCCCCTGTGGAATTTGGTGCAGCCTAGTCTCCAGAGAGCCTATAATTCACAAATGCGCTCAGATTTTATTCCAAAAGCACACCAAACATCATTCTTTAAAGATATTAAGCAAAGGAAATGCCATTGAATTATATTGCTTTCTCCCCTTAGGTTCATCGAAGGGAACAAAATAGAAACCATTTCAAGAAATGCCTTTCGTGGCCTCCGTGATCTGACTCACCTGTAAGTTGTATAAAAACTGTTGTAAGTCCTTTAAGAGCTGGGATTTAGCTTAGTTGGTAGAGCGCCGCTCTGCAGTCTCTGAGGTCCTGAGTTCGATTCCCAGCACCACAAAAATGGGAGAAGGATGTGGCAACCCACTCCCTAGGCGATCCCTAAACAGTCAGCCATTGAAAACCCTGTGAGGGTTGCTATGAGTCGTACATGACTCGAGGGCACCTAATAACACAAGTCCTTTAATGGGTGGAGGACCACTTGCCCCCTGGCGTGCCTCTCTTTCTTGATCTGTCATGCTGTAATGTTCCCTGAAGGAAATTCATTTCCAGGTTGCCCAAGAGGTTGCTATTCCATCACACACTGATGGATGGTTGCTGCACACTTTGCATTATTATCTCTCCATCCTAAGCCTCCCCCACTAGGGACCACATGACTGTACCTGCCTTAAGGAGCCCTCTCAGCTGTGAGGGGCCTTGCCCAGGTGGAGGAAGTGGGAATGGAACATGGATCTTGTACCCCCTTGGTGCCAGAGGCAGGGCTAGGTGCCTAGGGAGCCTTCTTCTCTATCTTTGATGACAGTCTGTGAGTCCCCATTTTACAGATTTGGGAAGTGGCGCTTCAATGACTCAGTGAAGCGTGTCAAGTGGAGCATCGGAATTTGGGCAGAGCAGGAATAGAGACATCTTCGTGGTTCCTCTCCTTTGAATGCAAATCACTTTTTTCTTTTATGTTGGATTAATCTGCAGCTTCAGCTAAGCTCTCTGGCTTCTTTAATAGCTTTCCGGAGACAAAAAAAAAAAAAAAATTAAACAAATTGATTTGAATTGGCATATTGGAATGAAGCAAGCACACACAGTTAGCAAATGTATAAAGCTGGAAAATAAAAAAAACAGTGGCTGTGTTTATGAAAAATGCAAAAATAGTCATTGTCTGGGTGGGAGTAATTTATTAGCCAAGAACCAGGGTCCGTTTGCACAATAGGTGTTTTGTGTCTGAGTGAGAGAGCATGGCTCATCTCCATGGTGGCACTGTCTGTGGTAAGGAGAGGATTAGGGAAACCAAAGGGCTTTGAGTGTGATTGGTGGGCAGAGATGGTGGTACCTTCAGGTGTAGTCCCCTTGATCACACATGGTCATCTAGCAAGGGAGCCATTTGTGTCAAGCCCTGATCTTGGCAAAGATGTGTGTCAGTGGGTGCCCCGAGCTCAGGTTCCAAATGGCCACCAAGCGGAAAGGCGTGCACAGGGGAGGTCCACACATCCGCGTCAGCACAGTCCATGCTGGAGAGTGCCAGGGTCCCGTTGGCATCATTGCTCTAGGTTTTCTTTTCTTCCTGTGACAGCTTTGAGCTTTTTCAGAGCCAACCCAGATGCCAAATTCCCACATTCATATAGAATCTGGGTTTGGAGGCCCAAGGACTTGGATTCAAAGCTTAAGGCCATCACTGAGAATGTCTTTAGCTTTTCTGAGCTCCGGTTTCCTCATCAGTAAGATGGAGAGGACTATACTGTCTTCCTAGCATTGCTGTACATGGCAGGTTAATAACGCTTGCTGGCAAAGCATCCAGCCTGGTCCCCATGGTAGATGCTCAAGGTTGGGTTGGCATCGTCATCTTCATCACTGTTGCCGTCAGTAACAGCATCGTTCCTTCCCCGCAGTCATTAAGGAGTCTCAATTTTCTCCATGGACGGCTAAGTCAGAGTAAACTCCTTGGCTGTTTGGGCTGCCAGGCAGCATCTGTGAAAAGGACAGCTGGGGGTGTCTGGAGAGGAACA
This sequence comes from Pedetes capensis, assembly GCA_007922755.1. Classification (NCBI taxonomy): domain Eukaryota; kingdom Metazoa; phylum Chordata; class Mammalia; order Rodentia; family Pedetidae; genus Pedetes; species Pedetes capensis. The sequence goes on from VMDO01031814.1 coordinate 8,557, forward strand.
GCTGAGATAGATAAGTCTGGTTCCCAGAAGTCAGGAAAGTGGGGCTTCGTTTTTGAGCCGAGGCTCTGGGCAGATTGTGAACCTAGGGCAAAGCCCGTGTGCCTGGCTGAAGTGGCCCAGATGGTAGCTTTCATTTGCTCTGTTGGCTATGATTTCTCCACCAGGAGGAGGGTGTGAATGTGCAGGTATCCTGTGTGCATATTTGTATATTTTATGCCCGTGTGCCCATGGGTACATAGATTATATTTTTTTTGGTTTATTTTTTTTGTTCTTTTTGTAGTACTGGGGGTTGAACCCAGGCCCTCGCACCTGCATGCTCTGCTAGTGCTGGACCACTGAGCTGCGCCCCCAGCCCATTTTTTTTTCTTTTTTACTTCTTGAGACAGGGTCTCCCTAAGTTACGCACACTGACCCTGGTCTCGAACTTGCAATCCTCCTGCCTCCACCTCCAAAACAGCTGGGATTACAGGCATGCACCACCACGCCCGGCTCGGTAGATGGACTATATGTATACATGTGTGCATAACTACATGTGCACGCTTGTGCATTTGGTGTCTCACATGTTATCATTTGTGCCAGAGGTGCCTTTTTTTCTGAGCGACACTCGGAGGGCACAAATACAGAGGAAAGAGGGAATCCTCTGTTTGGATCCAGGGTGCATCCGATGCATTGGAAGAGAGGCAGGCTCATCTCATGGGCGTTACCACCCTGTAGTCAAGCCAGTAGCACCCCCACTCCTGCCCCCACCCCCACTCTCCAACCTTACCTCCCTGAATGTCCTCAGAGTAGGCTCTCGGAGCACCCCTGTGTGCACCTAGCTCCTCCCATGGCTGGGCTCTTCCTCCCATCCTTTCCCTGGCCTGGGATGCTGTTTCTTCTGCCCTCCGGCTCCTGGAATCTGCCCTTCTCCTACAAAGTCTAAGTTAAGGTCTGTCTCCTCCACGCAGCCGTTCCTGGTGTCTCTGTCTCCCCTTCCCTTGGATCCACCCAGGAAGGGCTTTACTGTCTACACTGGTCACGTTGCATGGCTTTGTTCCACGGTTCCACGGCTGTTTGTTCCACGGCTGTTATCTTCCCGCAGTGTGGAATGTTCCACGAGGGCAAGGCTCTTACAGGGCTCCCATTCGCTCTGTTCTCCCACCAGTGCCCAGCACGGGCTGAGCCAGCAGGATCCACTCTGATTTGCTGGTGGCCCATGGGTTCCTTCCTGAGCTGTGTCTGCCATATGTCCTCTACTTCTGAGCATGGCTCCTGACTTTTCAAGTGGGCTACCCAATCCTGGGGGCTGGGATTTAGCTCAGTTGGTAGAGCGCTGCTCTGCAGCCTGTGAGGTCCCGAGTTCGATTCCCAGCACCGCAAAAATGGGAGAAGGACATGGCAAACCACTCCCAAGGCAATCCCAAAACAATCTGCCATTGAAGAAGACCCTGTGAGGGTCACTATGAATAGGACACGACTCGACGGCACCTAACAACAACAACAACAACAACAACAACAACAACCCAATCCTGGAGATGTATTTGGCAACCAAAGCATGTATTCCATTGTTTAAAAACTGAAACAACCTTCTCCCTCCCTTCTATTCAAAAGAGGAAACCTCGGCTCTAAACGTCACTCCTGTGCTTATGGAAGTCCCACCTGGCATTTGCTCACAATTAAGTGTCTGATTTTTTCCTTTTATGGACTTTTCCATCACCCTACAGACTGACATTCATACGTGAAGACACATATTGGGTTTCAAGGCAGTGAAGGAACTTTGCCGATCTGTAACTAAAATCTAGGGCATTTGTTTTCCAGCGGTCCTAGGAAGCCCAAGGGACAGAGAGCTGTTGAGTGGTTTTAGAAATGAAATAAACGCTATGAATTTGTAGACAGAATGAAGTAGAAAGGGAGATGTTAAACACTTAGTGCGAGTGGGATGGATAACCCATCCAAATAATGCTGCTTGCTGAAATCTAAATTGCAAACTTGGAATGACTGCTAAGCATTCTGCATTTTTTTTTTTTTTTTTTTGCCTTAGCTATTTATTCCATGTGTCCCTAGCGCTTCAATACAGCACCTTTCAATTAGCCAGAATTTCAGCTAGATAATTAACCTTTAATTAGCTAAAAACATTTTTGTGTTTTGCTTTCCAAATCAAAACAAACACCCCCTCTTTTTTAAATTTCAAAAAGTGACTCTGAGAGTCTGTTCAGTCTGATTATATATTCAGCCTATTTTCCAACACATTTAAAAATGTACAAATAAACCATTTAGAAAAGAAAGGAAAACTAGTACATGAAATTGTCTCTTAGTCCATTTGTGGTTAGCTCGCTGGAAGGCATATAATGTAGCAACTCTCTGTTTCCCCCTACTCAGTTGATACCTTGAAGCAAGGATGTTTGCCTTGAAAATGGACTCAACCATCAAGCACAGGCTTGATGGACATTATTCCATCACCTGGCGTCTGCCTGCTACAGCCCTGCCCCGTGGACATCCATTCTCAGCAGGATGGCGGCAGGCACTACAAAATCCTGAATCATCTGAAGGAGGCGATGCTGTTCATGCTGGTCTACTTCCTGGAGGAGCAGGGTGGTCTAGCATCTTGGAAAGATCTTCAGCTCTAAGAACAAATACGCAAATGGTTTCTCATCAACCTTTGTTAAAGAGAAGATGAAGCTGATCATAACCAGTCATTCCCTAAATATTTTGGTTCACTGAGATTTTATTTTATTATCTTTAAGGATTGGAGCTCAGTGTCTTTATGGAAAAGAGTATTCACTAAGTCCTTTTCAGAGTCACAAGTGATAGAATTCCCTTAGACCTTTAGAGAGCTTCTTGGGACATCTTTTGTCATCACTGTCACTTTGGTCTTTAATTACTGAGAACTTGCTGTGCGCTGGCACTGTTCTAGGAACTGGGGATACCACCATGGGCAAATAGACAGTAATCTCACTCCTCATGCTGCGTATGTACAGGAGTGGATACACAGCCAATAAATAGATAATGCAAATATGTATTGTGCCAAATGACCTTCTTTCCATGATGGCCAACAGAGTAGGGAAGGTGTATAGAGGTCAGGGAGGGTGATGATGCTGAAGATGGAATGAAAGGAGGTGATGGAGGGAGCCGGGTGGCTGTCTGGGGGAAGTGGGGTCCAGGCAGGGGAACAGCCACAGAGGCCTTGAAGTCTATCTGAGGAACAGGGAGGAGGCTAGCGTGGCTGGATCTGAGGAGTGGGTGAGGTGGCCTTGCCCGTGAGCAGGAGAGGGGGTACCTACACAATGGCATGCCATCAAAGGGACTTTGGCTTTTGTCTCAACATAGAAACCTTTCTACAGTTTAATAGCTGTGCATGAAGAGCTTAATAAGTGCTTGTTTTAAAAACAAAACCAAAAAACCTTCCATTGTAATCCAGCGTCTGGAATGTTATCTTTGTATAAATAAATTCATGCCTTTCTCTCAGGATTGATGATCAAAGCCAGGAACTGAACCACCCTGTGACAAGGAGATTCAGAGATCTATTAAAGTCCTTGTTGTTGTTAGGTGCTGTCCAGTCGAGTCTGACTCATAGTGACCCTCATAGGGTTTTCAATGGCTGTTTCAGGATTGCCTTGGGAGTGGATTGCCACATCCTTCTCCCATTTTGCAGTGCTGGGAATTGAACTCGGGACCTCAGAGACTGCAGAGCAGTGCTCTACCAACTGAACTAAATCCTAGCCCGTTAAAGTCCTTAGCTGTATTTAAAGGGACTTCAGAGTGGCTGGGCATGAAGCTAATACCCACATTAACATGTGACTTTCTGTTTCTAGTTCTTTGGCCAATAACCACATTAAAGCACTACCAAGGGATGTCTTCAGTGATTTAGACTCTCTGATTGAATTGTAAGTAACGAAATTAAATTTGCAAGTACTAGTCCCTGAGCCCCAGCTAATCATATCTTTCCATCCCCTCTGCTTCTTCACTGTATTTCTTTCATGCTGTAGCTAAAATCAATAACAAATAGTGCATGTTGGGAAATAGCATGTAGTTTGTGCTAGAGCCTGCCATTTGGTGATACACTTAGTACCATGAGGCCAGAGGGAAAGTTGACTTGCTGGGTAGGAGATGCCCTCTCTCTGAAATAGCATACCTATCTGCTTTATCTTCTAGTGTTTGCTCCTTGCTGGACATGGTTGAATGAGATCTTAAAAATTTCCCTTGTGTTTGTAAATACTGTCTTCCTTTAACGTCCTATTTTTGTTCATGAGGAACTATGTTGGAGGGCCTTCTATTTTCCCTCTGGACTTTCCTTTTTTATTTTTTATTTTTTATTTATTTATTTTTTTTGTGGCACTGGGGGTTGAACCCAGGGGCCTTGTGCTTGCATGCTTTGCAAGTGCTGTACCACTGAGCTGCACCCCCAGCCCTTTTTTTTTTTTTTTAACTTTTTGAGACAGGGTCTTGCTAAATTACTCAGACTGCCTCTGGTCTCGAACTTGCAATCCTCCTGCCTCTGCCTCCTGAGTTGCTGGGATTACAGGTGTGTGCCACTGAGGCCAGCTTCCGTCTGGACTTTCACCATACCATAGAGACAATTGCAAGAGGATTTGGAGGGATGGGGGTGATATGTCATCTCTGAGAACTCTCTGTCTTGTATGCAGAAAACCATAGCCTCCGAGGAACATTAAATAAAGACGACGATAAGTACAAGAAATAGGCTGCATGAAATACAAACATCTTTCCAAAATTCCGCTTTTAAGGAGTTTTACCTGTATCATGTTTTTGTTGTTGTTGGATGCCATCAAGTCAGAATCTGACTCATAGTGACCCTGCGTACAACAGGGGAAACACTATTGTCAGTGCATCTCTGCTGTTCTTAGAGTTTTCAATGGCGGATTGATTTTTGGGAGTGGGTTGCTGGGCCCGTCTCCCAAGCCTACAGCACCTGGTGTTCCCAGGTGGTCGCCCATCCAAATACTAACCAGGCCTGACCCTGCTTAGCTTTGGAGATCTGACTGGGTTGGATGCCACAGGGCTACGGCTGCAGGCTACGTATATCATGAGGTTGTTAATAATTTTAGTGTTTCATATCATTACCAAAACATGTCAGACAGGTCTGTTTCCCTATGTACATATTTGCATTTCGTTTTGTCTTTTAGAGATTTAAGGGGTAATAAATTCGAATGTGACTGCAAAGCCAAGTGGTTATATCTGTGGTTAAAGATGACAAATTCCACTGTTTCCGATGTGCTGTGTATCGGTCCACCAGAATACCAGGAGAAGAAGCTCAATGATGTGACCAGCTTTGATTATGAATGCACAACAACAGGTGAGCGTAGCCCACGTCATCAAAGATGGATATTCAGAACGATCCCTTGGCTTTCCTTGGAGATGGTCAACAGAGTATGGGGGGGAAGCAAATGTAGGCACTTCCTGCTACAATTATTTTACAGAAAGTTTAAGCATTCCAAAGAGTTGAATTGATGTGGTTAGGAAAATATTGCAACATTCTGGAGTTTGGATTTTGGTTAACTGCATTGGCTTTCATTTTGATTTTTCATAAAATTCAAATTTTCTGAAGTTTTTTTTTTTTTTTTTTAATCTTGTTTAAAGATCAAAGGGCTGGGATTTAGCTCAGTGTGTAGAGCACTGCGCTGCAGTCTCTGAGGTCTCGAGTTCAATTCCCAGCACCGCAAAAATGGGAGAAGGGCCTGGCAATCCACTCCCAAAGCAATCCCGAAGCACTCAGCCATTGAAAACCCTATAAGGGTCGCTATGAGTCGGATACCGACTCGACGGTACCTAACAACAACAACAAAGATCAAAATGTAAATTGTGAATTTGGCCTGAGAATGTTTATGAATCAGTCTGGGCTTCACGGCAGGTCAGTGCAGAGAAGCCTGAATTATTTTGCTGTCGCTGTTCTCTTGATTCAGTGGGATGAACTTTATTGGAAATATAATACTACACTTTAAAATCTATAAATTACTTTCATTTTTGTGTGCGAAGAGAGAACCAGGTAAATTACAACCAATGGCATCCTAGAAAATATAAGTTAGCATCTAGTTGTGAAAGGGAAAAACTCACAATGAGGGAAAAATGTAGAAGAAGTTTGATTTTGTTCCTCCCCTGCTTCCAAGGTTCAGTTTATACATTTTTCAGCTTATAGAATCAAATTAAAATACCAACCGCCTCACAGCAGCAGCAGGCAGAGAGCAGGAGAGATCTCCATACGAAAGACTCAGGCTAGATTCTGCAGCTTCTGAAGCCAGATTTTAAAGGAGGGAGGATCAATCCACAGTATGAAGCCTGCCTCCTAGATGTTCACGAAAATAAACGCTTAGGCTGAGAGCTGATATCTACAAAGCCTCGAGGCACGTCAGGAGAAGCAGCGGGAATGAGAACTCAGGAAATAGTTACAGAAATTCAAAAGTCACAAAAATCCCAAGAACAAAATATCACATTGAGGCTGGAACCTGCTACCGCCCTCCAAACAAATAAATAAAACCCCACACAGTGGAACGGTATTTATCCGTCTTTCTTTGCAAATAAGGGATTCTACAAGTTCTGCTCTTTTATAAGAAAACTGCAGTCTTGTGGAAGTGTCCTCAGTCTTTCATCGCTGAGCAGGGACTTAGTCAGCTGTGTAACTGGCAGGTTCCCTCAGCCAGCTGAGGCCACTAAGAGGTTATTTATTGCACAGTAGGGCCAGTGCAATAAATCAGAGGTCATGGCCAATATCATTTGCACCAAAAGGTGGCATTGGATACCATTTGGTGGTAAGTGCTAAAGAAGGTCTCAGGCTCCTCTCTGCCTTTTCTCCAGTTTTTCTGGAGAATTCTGTAAACCCCGAGGTGAGGCTGGCATCCTCCATTGCTGTGTCCACATCTGTCACCGTGGGTGACAGCCCCTAACTGTCTCAGAGAGGACTGGCATGGCTTACAGAGGGCCTTGGGGACAGGGAATCATTTATACCGGAAAGCATGGTTTCTGACCTAGGGCCCTTAGGAGGTTATGGAGACAATCCAGACACTGAGAATTGTTACCAGAAAGGAGATGGCTTGGAACTAAGGTAGTCAGGTCTGGAAACCCAGGATCATGAGACAGTGTGAACCCCCTAACACCTTTAGGGCCTTCTCCATCTTGTCTTTGCTAGCAAGCCTCAGGGGCTGGGATTTAGCTCAGTTGGCAGAGCGCTGCTCTGCAGTCTCTGAGGCCCCAAGTTCAATTCCAAGCACCATAAAAACAGGAGAAGGACATGGCAACCCACTCCCAAGGCAATCCTGAAACAACTAGCCATTGAAAATCCTGTAAGGGTCACTATGAGTCAGACACGACTCGACAGCACCTAACAACAACAAGAAGCAAGCCTCAAGTTGGAAAGGACTCCACACGTCTTTCTGGCAAGACAGAGATGACCAGTCTGCCTTTGCTTTAGGACTCACAGCTCTGTTTGCTCTGCTCAGTTTCCCCTCATCAGGAACAAAGTGCCACAATTCCCGAATGCAATCTCTGCCATGTAAGCATGAGGTCAATAAATTCTGAGGGGATTGAGTTCCTGTCATCTGCTGAGACCAAGCCCAGGCCTTGGTGCTTTACCAAAAGCTGAACAGGACACGAGGGAGGATTAATGGAAGATGGAAGGTCAGATTCCAGGGGTCTGGGTACTCTTCCTTTTGCTTAAGGTGTGGGGAAAAGCACATTTTCCCAGTGGATTGTTTTCTTCTTAGCTCAGATTTTCAGGAAGGAGTCTATTCCATCAGCTAGATCCCTCCCTGTTTTTCCCAGAGATAGGAAGGCATTGCTACCGTCTGGTTCTTTAGCAAAGGGGAATAATTAATATCACACGGCCGCCACTGGGCTGCTTCAGCTCATCAGATTAATCACAGTTCTTCCATACCCTTCCTTTCGGGTCTATTTTTAACCACTCAAAAATCCCTGGTACCTACCGATCATTCCCCATGTTAGGTGGATAATTCACTAAATTCCTCAGAGGGAGTGAATTTTGCATCTTAATTGTCCTGTTAGCTTCCCTGTTTCGGGGCTGATGGAAATGCAAAGAGAAATAATGCATCAACGTGCACTTTCTCTCCCCATAGGCTCTGCGTCATGTATAATTTATTTTCTGCCGCTGCTATAAATAGCCATGTGAAAATCTGTGGGTTCCAATGAGAGAAAGGCCTAAATTGTGAGAGACCCACTGACATCATGAACTTGGTCCGGTGTGAATGGAAGTGGTGGCTTTTCTAGCAGAGAGCGCCATTAATATTTGAGCACCAGTAAATTGATGTCACATCAGCATGTGTATTCTTGAGATCTTTGAGATCTCCAAAGCATGAACATGCTTTTGGGAAAGACCAATTAAGATGGGGTAGAGAAGGTATTTCAGTTCTTCCGGTCCCTGTCTCTAAAATGCACAAATGCATGTGCACCCGTCAGTCTTGGGCCTTTTTCTTCTTTTTCTTATGTTCCTCTTCTTCTCCTCCTTTTCTAGTGGGGCCGGTGTGGCATCTGCTTTTAGATTTGGTCATTCAAATGATTTAACAGTTTGTGTTCTGCCAGATAGTCAGGGTACAGAAAATATCACGAAACCACTGTTTGGAAAAACAAATTAAGATAGGGCTAACCAAAGATTGGTGAAATGCTGTTGAAATATCATGAAACCACTGTTTGAAAAAACAAATGAAGGCAGGGCCACCAAAGGCTAGCTTTGCAGAATGCTGTCTATTCCAGCAGCTATTCATCCTCCTGAGAGTCCTCCATAAAAATGGACACTTCTTGATCCGCACCTTAGATGGCCTGCAGCTTAAAGCGAAGGCTCATGTTTCTGAGAATTTAAGAATTAAGAGCGTAGGTGGGAGGCTAACGGGAAGCAGGAGGCGCGTGAGCTGTGGGCACCAAGGGAGCGTTTGGAACCTGTGGTGGCCTGGGATGAGATGGGGCGCCCCTGGAGATGGTGAGGAGTTCACAGCCAGCGCCAGTGCGGTGGTAATGGAAGGAGCCCAGCTGCAATCTCTGAGACCCTTTGTTGTTGTTGTTAGGTGCCTGCCGTTAAGCCGTGTCCGACTCATAGCAACCCTTATAGGGTTTTCGATGGCTGATTGTTTCAGGATCGCCTCGGGAGTAGATTGCCACACCCTTCTCCCATTTTTGCAGTGATGGGAATCGAACTTAGGACCTCAGAGACTGCAGAGCAGCACCCTACCAACTGAGCTAAATCCCAGCCCACTCTGAGACCCTTTAGATCCCCAGAAAGGGAGCCCAGATGCGATGTGTCAACTCCCTCCTGCCAGTGCATCTGCCCAGTAGAAAAGTCTGAGCTGTTGGCCCTACCAGTCCTATCTGGCTGCTCACTGGCTCTGCCGGTGCTAATGGGAACAAACAGAGGGCTGCATTTTCCTGTGCTTTATCTTGAACAAGCAACATTCTTATTTCTAGAGGTGCATTGCCTGGTGGCGCTAGCTGCCAGTGGACTGACTCTTCAGCAGACAGCTTAACAGTGTCATTGCTGTGTACCATGTGATGTCATGGCCGCATATGTAAAGCCATGGCGCGATCTGCATTGGCCGGGTGCTTGGGAAACAGATGTTCCTTTTCTTACCCACGAGGAATCTGCGACTCGGTCTCCCTGCCTGGTCCCATGGCTGGCAGGGACAGCGTGAAGAGCCAAAGGCTGGTCTGGCTTACCTCCAATCCCAGCCCATCCCTACTGGGACAGGGGGGCCACCCTGTCCGCTTGAGCCCCCTGGCTGACACCAGCCCTGCATCACCTGCTGCCTCTTAAGCTGCAGAGGCAGCTTCCTCTGGGGTCCCTGGGTCACTGTCCCTCCAGCTCTCTGCACCTGCCTGTCGTTCAACACAGTCTTCAGAGCAGGGCTGGGGCAGGCCAGACTATGCCCACTCATTAGGTCAAAAAGAATGGATGAAGCACCTATTGTGCACCCAGATTGCAGGAGGGGCACCTCTTTTTTTTTTTTTTTTTGTACTAGGCCTTGAACCCAGGGCCTCATGCTTGCGTGCTCTGCAAGTGCTGGACCCCTGAGCTGTGCCCCCAGCCCATTTTTCTTACTTTTGGAGTCAAGGTCTTGCTAAGTTAACGCAGACTGCCTCTGGTCTCGAACTTGCGATCCTCCTGCCTCTGCCTCTGGGATTATAGGTGTGCACTGCGCCTGACATAGGGGAACCTCTTAAGGTTAAGGTGTATAGTGCTTCTCCTGGTGCTTGGCTAACTGCTAGCGATCATTTTTTATGTATTTGTTGTTGTTAGGTGCCATCAAGTGGGATCCGACTCATAGTGACCCTATGTACAACAGATGAAATACTCCCCGACACTGTGTCATGCACAGGATCTTTTTGTTGAGCCCAATGTTTCAGCCACCTTGTTTCTCCTCATTTTGAGTCATGCCACATCAGCAACTGGATGTCCCAGGGGCTTTACTCCATTCCCTTCTTTAAGGTCGACTCCACTTTAAGGAGGCAACTCTTCCCCAGTCGTCTTTTGAGTGCTTGCAGCCTGGAAAGCTCATTTTCTGGCATTATACCTGACAGTGCTTCTCTGCTATTCGTAGAGTTTTCAATGGTTGATTATTTTGGGAGTGGGCTCCTGAGTCCTTCTCCCTCGTCTGCCTTAGTCTGGAGGCTCAGCTGAAACCTGTCCACCATGGGTGGCCCTGCTGGTATCTGAAATACTGGTGGCATAGCTTTCAGCATCACAGCAACACATAAGTCCCCACAGCACAACAAACTGACAGACGTGGGGGGGGGGGGCTGGGATTTAGCTCAGTTGGTAGAGCACTACTCTGCAGTCTTTGAGGTCCTGAGTTCAATTCCCAGCATCACAAAAAGAGGAGAAGGACTTGGCAACCCACTCCTGAGGCAATCCCAAAACAATCAACGACTGAAAACCCTATGAGGGTCACTATGAGTCAGAGACGACTCGATGGCACCTAACAACAACAATGTGTGCGTGTGTGTGTGTGTGTGTGTGTATACACAATGACAGAGAGAGGTTAAGTCATTTGCCCAAGGTCACTCA
>VMDO01031815.1:0-19655 GCA_007922755.1 Pedetes capensis
CATGAACTCAAAACTCATAAAACTTTCTCCTAGACAATGCTAACTCTATAGTCCACAATTACATCAAACTCACAAGTCATAAATTGAAAACTTCCCATGCCAAAACTAACACTTTATCCTTTTATTTGTTTATGATACTCACATAGATGTAAATACAGATATAACTATACAGTTTTTTCTTGTATTTAGTTTCCTAAGTCACAAATCTGAGTCATATTCAATTATATCTCAGCAATCATCAAATCCTATCAAACTTATTTCCTGAACAAATCTGCAACTGATCTAAGTACTTAGCTTCTGTATATACAAGTCACCACATTGATTTCTGGGGTAGAGACAGAAGTAAAAACAAAATATTTAAAACTAAAAATGTATCAGGCACTTGTTATTCAATATGTTTAAAATTTAACTCATTTTGCAATCATCACTTCCCACCTGCTGACCAAATTTTTCCTACCTAAAATGTTTCCAGTCTCATTTTTATTAATGCTATTACAATGATACAGCAGGTAAGTTACAGAACAGAGATCTTTGTCAGGCTAAGAAGTTTATATCTAATTCTGGAGGAGATGAAGTGTCTTTAAAAGATTGTAAACAATGATGCTGTCTAATTTCCTTAACTATCACTCTAACAATATTGTGAATAATAGATTGAAGTTGAAAAAGAGTAGAGAATGAGAAAGAATTGAGGTGCTATGGCAAGGTGGAATTCAGTAATACAACCCTGTCCTAGCATGTACAAGGGCTTGGGTTCTACCTCCAGCCCTGCAAATAAAATTATGGCAATGGTCTTGTATATCAGTGATGGGAGACTAAAATAAATAAGTACCAGTGGAAATGTGTTGGGTTCATGGCAATAACCCAACACCTTGGGGGACTTGCAAGGCGTGACAGGGGAGACAGACTCCTGTCAAGGACTGGCAGCTTCGAGGTGCCTTTAGTACAGGTTTTATTGTACAGCTACTGTTATAGCCCCTATGCACACCCCTCGGGATAGCCAGCTCTCAGTGCAACAGAAGTGAAGTGAAGCTCTGGCCTCGGAGATGGGAGTCCCCAGACCAATCCCCAAGGCATGGCTCTTCTCCACTGGTCTGGGTCTCCGAGAAGGCTGACCTCTTCTATGCTGGTCCCGAATGATCTCTGTCCCAGTCCAGTGATGGAGATGCTGGACTGCAGCCTGCAATGGTATGGCAACTGCCGCATGGCTCAGGTGTTTGATGGTGTGGACATTGGCAATGGCATGGCCCTCAGTGATAGAATGGCTGCTTTGCTAGTGCCCTGTGCACTGTCCTCATATAGGCTTAGGGCAACTGCCCATAACTGCCTCAAGATGGCAGTTATGGCAACCAACCAATCATATGCTAGCTCCAGGGGATCAGCACAACAAATGAGGAGTGATATTCAAATCACTGGAGGCCATCTTGCCTTGGGCCATAGCTCAGGCCTCCTGGTGGGCTAGATAAGCCCTTATCCAAACCAAGGTCCCTCTTTATCCCTGGACACTATCCCAGAATTCCCTACAGAAATGAAAATTAGGTCTTTCCAAATGAAGACTTATGAGTATTTAACCTATATGCTGTATTGGCCAATCAAGGGCAGTTTCCTGAAAGAGGTGAATTTTGAGATGAATTTTTAAAAACTGAAGATGATGCAGTCCTAAAGCAAATAAATTGTTCTAGCAATTCCAAGTAGATGATTTATGTAGAAAGAGTAAGTCTATACTGAAAAAGAATAAATATTTTAACGATTTTAGCCAAAAGAACCAACAAATCTGTCCTAGAAGTGGAACCAGAGTACTCCTTAGAAGCAAGGATGGCTGGACTACGTCTAGTGTATTTTGGACATCTGGTCAGGAGGGATCAATCCCTGGAGAAGGACATCATGTTTGGGAGAGTAGTGGGCCAAGAAAAAAAAAAAAGGACGACCCTCAACTAGGTGGACTGACACAGTGTCTGCAAGAATGAGCTTAAACATAAAAATGATCTTGTGCCTGGCACAGAATCAGGGAGTATTTCGTTCTATTGTACATAGAATTGCTATGAGTCAGACTCAACTCGAGGACACCGAACAACAGCAAGTAAAAACTGAATTCAACCTACTCATTCTTCAAATAATACTGAGGGTCATTCAGTGGATCAATAGTTGACACATATATACAAGACTAAACATGGCAGAAAAGTGATACAAATAAAACTGGGAACTGAGAAAAATTCAATGGAATTGAGGATAATAATTTGTTACAAGATGAGTTTAATAAAAAGTAGAAGAATTTAGGAAGAAATTAATATGGGTAACCTAAAAAAATTAATTTCCTGTTTTAATGAATAAAGGTTTTTGTTTGGTTTCGGTCAGTTGGTTTGATTTGGTTTCCTCACAGAACATTCAAGCTCAGGCTAAAGAATAGCTCACAACAAGATTCTCACTATGTTCCCAGAACTATTCTAAGCAATTTATACATATTAAATATTTGTTTTCAACAACAAATTGTAAAGTAGTTGCAAGTATCTTTATTTTACAAAGTAACTGAGATGAGGATAATTATGTTACTAACTCAAGTTCAAATCCTTCACAGAACCATGATGGTATTTGAAAATGTGTAATAAGAATCATCTTGTAAGGGAAACTCAATGAGTGCCAGGCATTCTGCTGAACAATTTGCATGGACTCTCTCATTTAATCACCACTGTAACTCTATGAAATATTTGCTTTTTTTATCCTATTTTACAGATAAGGAAAAGAAATCACCAAGAACTTAAAAAAACGTGCTCATGGTCACACAGCTGGTAAATGTCCTAGCAGCAAATCAGCATCAAGTTTGTTCCAAGTTTGCAATCTCATCCATTATGCAGTACTGGTCCCCTCCCGAAACAAGCAGTGGTTCAAAGGACTGAGACATGGATTGGCTGAAGTGCTTCAGAACATTTTGTTAACAGTATGTTTTGTTGTTAGGTTCTGTAAACTTGGGTCCAACTCAGGTACCCTATGTACAACAGAACAAAACATTTCCCGACACTGTGCCATGCCTGGCACTATGTCAGTACTTCTCCACTATTCATAGGGTTTTCAATTGCAGATTGTTTCAGGAGTAGAGTGCCAGGTCTTTCACCCTACCCTTTAGCACCTGGTATTCCCGGGAGTTCTCCTATCCATGCACTAGCCAGGCCAGTCCTGCTGAGCTTCTGAAATCAGGCAGGATCAGATGCCAGGGTGCTATGGTTGCAAGCACTAACAGTATACAGATTCTAAAACTGAAGCCAGTCACCAATCATGGAGTGGATTCTGAGACCAACAGAAATTCTTATAGAATAAGCACCAAGTTAGGGTTTCTACCAGAAGGATAACCAAAGGCTATAGGGTCCCCTCAATTCACACAAAGCCATGTTCTTCTCAGGATAACCAACACACACAAAAAGCAGCCCAAAGGCAATCTCGATATTCAGTCAACTTAAGATGGACTAACAATTTAACATTTATATGGGACTTTTCTTCTTCAATACTTTCTACAAACCATTACCTTCAGCATTTAATCCCACAGCATTAGACAAAGTTATGCCAAAACAAAAGGAACAAGAATAGAAATGGTTTGTACCTTTTACCTTAGGACTTGAAAGCATATTACCAGTACCAGTTAATGCTCAAATACATCCTTTGAGGTGAGAGCATTTTCTCATGTAGTATAGAGATGGGTAAGCTGACAGGCAGTTATCTAACTACTGTCTGGCACCCAGGCAATAGACGCAAGAGGACTTAGATGCCAGTCCTCATATTCTGCCCCTTTGCTAACCTAAAATATTCAGTAATAATTTCATTTATAGCACTGGCTTTGTTTCCCTTACTAACAAAAGAGGTAGTTAATAATCAGTATTAGGTGATATGTATCAGGGCTAATTGCAATACAATATCTGTCAGGGATTGCAGTATACCAAATATTTTGTAGAATGTAAACTGAGTTTGAAATTTGATGTTGTTGCACATCTGGTCTTTTTATTTTGTGTATAAGTTAGGATGGGGAAGATGGGTTAAACAAATGTATCCTTTTTTTTTTTCTGGGAAGGGTATATACTCTGCATAAATGTTTCCTAATATATGTGGTTATATATACACAAACGTATATATATGAAATATATAAATATATAGAATATATATATATATATATATATAGAGAGAGAGAGAGAGAGAGAAAGAGAGAGAGAGAGAGAGAGAGTTGTTGTTGATGTTGTTGTTGTTGTTGTTAGGTTCTGGCCAGTTGTGTTCAGCTCATACCTACCCTCATAGGGTTATCAATGGCTGATTGTTTTGGAATTCCCTTGGGAGTGGATGGCCACATCCTTCTCCCATTTTTTGTGGTGCTGGGAATCGAAACCAGGACCTCAGAAACTGCAGAGTGGCACTCTACAAGCTGAGCCAAATCCCAGCCCATTTATATATGTGTGTGTGTGTGTGTGTGTGTGTGTGTGTGCATACCATGTATATAAACCACATATATATATATATATATATAAACCATATAATGCTGAAGGTAATGGTGTGTATACATATATATATACACACATACATATACATATATACGTATATATGTATATATGTGTGTATATGTATGTATGTATGTGTGTATATATATATATGCATATCATGGTAAAATATTTAACTCCAAGTAAATGACTGTACAGTGCAAAAAATGACTACACATATTTACTGGTGGTAACTGAATTTGTGAAATTCTCTAACATTATTGGAAGTAGCCTACTTCAATAATTATCCCAAACTTCTGTTACACTTAACAGCTTTTATGAGAACATTAAAGAAATGTAACAATGTTGTTTTGTTTGCAGGCATCACTTCATGTTCTAAAGGCTAATTTGGATGTTTTTTTTAAAGATTTGCAAAAATTGACCATTGCAAATTAACTTAGGGACTATGAGCACTAGGAAAGCAATTTTGAAACAGTATACTTAATTCATAATAATGTTGTTGTTGTTGTTGTTAGGTGCCGTCGAGTCAGTATCCGACTCATAGCGACCCTCATAGAGTTTTCAATGGCTGACTGTTTCAGGATTGCCTTGGGAGTGGATTGCCACATCCTTCTCCCATTTTTTGTGGTGCTGGGAATTGAACTCGGGACCTCAGAGACTGCAGCGCAGTGCTATACCAACTGAGCTAAATCCCAGCAATTCATAATAATACAGAGTTTGAAAAGCTGTGAAAATTGAATGAGATAATGCATTTGAAGGAGACTGACACAGTGCCTAGTATATGAAATAAATTTAAAATTTGAACCTGCTTTCTTACTTCAAACTCTGACATAGAACCTAGGCTGAAGGTTCTGTATATGGGCTGGGAACCTTCCGAAAGTTGATGTGGGTAAAGGGAATATTTCTGTTACTTTTCTGAAATGGATCAGTTCTTAATGAGTTATTTTATTTCACTTCTGCAATGTGATGAGTAGGCACTATGTTCTACTGGGCAGTCTTGATTTGAGGAAAAGCAAGGAGTAACTATCGCTGGTTCTCAGCTATATTCATTCTTCATCTTAGACTCTGAAGAGAAGTGTCTGAGTTAGCTGCCACACATTGGCCAATGAATCTCTGAAGGCCTAGCTATAAGATGGAATTCAAGATAACAGAATGAACCTATGTTTTTGTGGAACAAACTCAATCTCCTACAAGTGTGACAAGTTGCTGCACAGTTAAGACTTCTTAGTCCCTGCTCACTGTATGTTGGCCATTGATATCTACTATAGTAAAATTTAATGTGTGATGTCAATTTTTGTTTCTAATTCTTTACAAATATTCTAACAGATTATTTATAGTGCTTTAACCCATTGACTGGATATCTTCCGCAGTTTCCCTGCTTTATTTGTTCCTAGATATCTGCCAAGTATGGACATTTAACCTCATCTCAAACCTTTGTATTATTTTCCCTGGATTCTAACACTCTGAACATCTCTTTATTCTGGCCTTAGACTGTGCAATGCCTCCCCAGCACTGGTTTGTGTCCCTATTTCTGGGTTCCATTAATGCCTGGAGGCCATTGTGACATGTAATTACTTTGAAATGCAAGAAACAATATACTCCATCAAATACAATACCTATTCAGACAGTGTGGATGAAAGAAACTGAATAATTATGCCTGATCTCTGAGCTCAGAGTCTACTTCATTAAAAGCAAAGATTATCTTTTGATGAAAAGAATCAAGATCCATTGCCTCCATATTTTCCAGAAGTTTCCTCATTGTTCAACATACATAACCATCTTACCTAGTATAATAAAAGGAAAATAGTTTTACTAGAAGTAGTAGATTCCCATATATTGTCAGCTTGTTATGCTGTGGGAGCTTGTGTGTTGCTGTGATGCTGAAAGCTATGCCACTGGCATTTCAGATACCAGCAGAGCCACCATGGTGGACAGGTTTCAGCTGAACTACCAGACTATGACAGACTGAGGAGAAGGACCATGGAGCCCACTCTTGAAACAAGTAGCCGTTGAAAACCCGATGCATAGCCGAGAATCACTCAAGTATAGTGCCAGAAAATGAACCCCTTAGGCTAGAAAACATTCAAGAAACACCTGAGGAAGAGTTGCCTACTCAAATTAGAGCCAACCTTAATGACAGGAATGGCTGTTGTGGCAAGACTCAAAATGAGAAAAATACAGTGGCTATTACAATGGGCTCAAACATAAAAAGATCATGTGCATGGCACAGTATTGAGTAGTGTTTCATTCTGTTGTACATAGGGCCACTATGAGTTGGACCCCACTCAAAGGCACCTAACAATAACAACATCGGCAGTAGAGCTACTTTTAAAAAGTAATTTATAAATTCATCAAGAGGAATATGGAAGCCCTTTTTTGCAGCCCATAAGATCTTTGCTAATCTTGTAATATAAATAATGACACTGAGCAATAAATCTCAGTAGAACAGTTTTGTTTTCCTACCCACATGCTGTGCATCTTTTCTGTCTGCAGTGTTCCTTTTGAACCATACTAGTGGTGCTGAGTTAAAAATCTTGAACCTGTGTGCTTAATCAACATTACTGGGATTGCTTCTTCTGTGGCTAGGGTATGCCCTTTTTGAAAAAGTTCCTTTAACCTGAAGTAAAAAGGATTGATTGACAGAAATTCAATTTTTTTTTCTCCAAAGGGAGATTATTTTCTTCTTAATCTTGTGTTGTTAACCCCCAGACCAACAGGCTAATCAATGACTGAATGGCAAAATGAATGGTGTGTCACCTGGAGAACTGCCTTCCAGAACCAGCATTTTGCTAAACCATCTACTAGGAAGAAGTTTCTGAGAGGCATTTAGTTTGAAAAAAAGAATCTTCTGCCTGCTTTTTTTGTGTCTTGCAGGCTCGTATGTTCTGAATATATTGCTAATAGCTTTGGAAGTCATTCATTATTTCTTGTATTCCTGAAACTGATACATTGAAGGTGGAGGAGCAAAGAAACTAGCAGTACCTATGGCCGTAAGAGGCTTGGAGCTTAAGGGGTAGCATTTACTAACTTGGTTTTCTGGTTAAGATTTCTTTTTCATCCTGTAGGTAAACAGATTATCAATATTCTGTTGCTCAGTTCATATGCCAAGGTATTTTCCACTTTCATTTATGTTTCTCAGTAGCATCTCTACTTTTGTCCCATATCCTAGAAGTTAATATTCCTTAGTAATATGCTCATCACAGGGGCAATGCTATTATCATCTTCAATACTTTGAATTATGACACTCAAAAAATAAATGGAAATTATTCAATTTCTTTGTTTATAATTTGTAATAAAGTTTACCTTTTATGTTCTCTTTCTTGGAATGTCAAATTGAACTGAGAAATAAAAATAAAAATTCAGACAGAAAAAGAGATAGAATTTACTAAATGATTCCTTTCTTCTTGTAATGACATGGTTTCTTCCTAACTCCTTTACTTCTTTTCATCCCTCACCTCTTTAGAAATGATTAATTAACTCAGGGCTTATGGTGTGATAGGCTCTGTGGTAGTTGCTGGAAATACAGAGAAGAATTAAATAAACATTTGAAATCTTTGTGCATAGACACACTGGCATAACTACTTGATAAGAAAAACAACCATGGTAGGGGGTAGGGATGGAAGGAAATACTAGGAAATGAATGTTGATCACTGTAACAAATAAAGAGGGAATTTGAATTTAGGTCAATCTTAAGAAGAAATCTCTGTATTAAAAAACCTAGAAAAGTAAGAATGTTATATGAGATATGATATCCAATTGAAATACACTCATGAGGAATCAAGCAAATTATCATAGCAAGAGGTTTTGACAATTAAACTCATAAAATCATAAAGTTGAATTTCCCTTTAATGATAATTCTACTAAGTGATACATAAGGTTTTCTTTTCTGATTCAGCCAAAGTTTATCCAGAGCTTCTTTCTTTCTTTTACTTTTTCTGTTCTTTTTTGCAGTCCTTGGTTGTTGAACCCAGAATTTCACACTCACATGATTGAGCCATATCCCCAGTCCATTTTTTACTTTGTCTTTTGAGACAGGGTGTGGCTAATTTCTGAAGACTGCCTCTGGCCTTGAACTTGTGGTCTTCTTTCTTCCACCTCCTGAGTGGTTGGGATTAAAGGCTTTTACCACTGAGCCTGGCTATCCAGCATCTTTATATGGGTGACTTTTTAGTGATAAATCTTGAGGAGGAAAAAACTGCCACTTAAATGACTCAACCAGAGAATTCTTAAATAGTGGGATCCAATTAGAACATAATGCAGTCATTCATTTCAGCAAACACTATGCCAGAGAAGAGGATTAGGGGTTATATTTGGTAGGTGCTTTGGGGAGATTCAAGGAGCTTAAGATCTATTAGCAGAGATAAGTCATATGTTAGTTTGAACCATTTAAATGTCACCTATGTGAATCAAAATTGATTGAATATTAACACTTTTTTGTAGTTCAACCTAGTACTGGAAGCCAAGAAAAGGCAGAAGAAAGAAAGCATAACTAACATAAAATACATATAAAAACTAGTACCCTAATTGATCAGAAATAGGAGAAAATATTGATACCTTAGTAGGCAGGGGGTGCAGTTGGGAATACAAATTACAAAAGGCCAGATTGGCAAGGCAGTATTTTGGCTAGCTTTTACAGAATATGGGTAAGGTAAGAGTAGGTAGTACAGCAAGAGCAAATGTGGAGTCTGTAAACTACATGGAGTTTGTAGTAATCAACTGATAGTTCAGTTAGAATGAAGAGCATAGGTAAGCCATGACATATAAAATTATAATAGAACGTGGAAACAAAGCCATAAGAGGCTTTGCATATTATGATATGAGTTTTAAATTTGGTTCTGAAACAATGAAGAGCCTTTCAATAATTTTCATGTCAGAGTTATAACAAATCAGAGCTGGATGCTAGAAATTTAATTGTCATATATGATATGTTGATAGTGAACAGAATGGAAAACATGAAGAAATTTCATGTATCAGAGTAAAGATGATTAAGGGCCTGGAAATTATAGACAGTCCAGTTTTCAGTGGAGAAAGCAACATATGTGAGCTGTTTATAGTCCAAAGATCTCTGACCAATAGGAATGTATAGTTTATCTCAGTTATTTCCAGCATGTTCATTTTGTTCCTGTTTTATCCTTCATTTAGGTACCTGGTTTTCTTCTGTGCTTCACTTTCTCCCATTAAAATCAATTGTCATGTAAAAAGGGTTCAAGTGTTTCATTCACAATGAAATATAAATGAGCCCAGAAGTTTAGTATACTATTTGCCTTCCTCCTCCTTCATCCTAGACTCAGAGCTCAAAATAGACATTTAGTTGATTTGTTTATAAGACTGACAGTGAAAAGTTCCTCAGAAGTAGAGGAACTAGGGAACTGGACTAAATGGCTTTTATTTATCCATTACTGTCATTATGGCATTAACTACAAAATCATTAGATCCATGAAGCAACCTACGAGAGAAAAGTATAATACACAGAACTAAAGAACTCTTAGCTAGATGATATTCTAGAGTTCAGTTTGCTCAACTATCCATTCAAACAATGATCTGATTTTTTCTAAAACGTCCCTCTCAAGTGGTCAGCCAGCCTTTGCTTCAATATCTTTTGGGATGAAGAACACTTTATCTGAAGCAGCTAATTCCATCTCAATTCTAGTTATGATGATCTATCTTTCTTGTGCTAAGCCTTATGCAACCTACAAACTCATTTATCCAAAGCTTATTCTCTTTTTTATTGGAAATTTTTAATGTACAACTTAATGTGTTTCATTCTGACATGTATTTCATTGTGATATATATCCATATATGCATTTCATTGTACATTGTTCACATAATTTGCCCATTAACCTCTCAAGACCTTCCTCGCCCATCTCCCACCCCTCCACCAATGGCCTCCTTTCTATTTGCATGTCTTTTTATGGGAATATTTATCTATACACATGCATCCTGATTTTGACTTATGTCCAAACTCTTTTCTACAGTGATCTACCTTTTTACATTCTCAGAAGTATTATATGAGTAATCTAGTCCATTTGCATTATTGCCATCCTTTAGTAGTATTGGTAGTATTGGTATTATTTCCCAAACTCTTAAAGTTGGGCTGTTTACTTTGAGATTGACCTCCCTCTCATTCCTCATTCTCCCTTGACCCTCCTCCCCCTCCAGTCTTCTCCCATTGTCGTTTTTTTCCTTTACTAGATCCCTGCTTCCTTCTTTCTGATCCTTAAAATGTCCCTTCTCCACTAAGTTTACATGAGCTTTTTATTATGTTCCAATTTATGTGTAGGATTTTTTCCTTCTTTTAAGTTTGATTCATCTCCCATATATGAGTGAGAACATAAAGTTTTTCTCTTTTTGGGCTTGTGTTCGTTCACTTAACATAATTTTCTCCAATTCCATCCATTTTGCTGCAAATGGCATTATTTCTTTTTCTTTTTCTTTTTCTTTTTTTTGATTGCTGAGTAGTATTCCATTGTGTATATATACCATAATTTTTAATCCATTCTTCTGCTGATGGACACTTTGGTTGATTCCATGTCCTTGCTATTGTGAAAAGTGCTGCATTGAACATGGAGATACAGGTGTCTCTGTGCTGTGATGACTCATCTCCCTTTGGGTATATTCCCAATAGTGGTATAGTTGGGTCATATGGCAGATCTATTTTTAGTTTTCTGAGGTACCTCCATATTTCTAAAGTGGTTGAACCAATTTACAACTCCACCAGCAGTGTAAGAGGGTTCCCTTTTCTTCACAGCTTCGCCAGCATTTCTTGTTATTTGTTTTATAGATCTTGGCTATTCTTACTGGAGTAAGGTGGAATATTAGAGTTGTTTTGATTTGAGTTTCCCTAATGGCTATGGATATTGAGCATTTTTCATGTGTTTCATGGCCTTACGAGCTTTTTCACTTGAGAATTGTCTGTGCAGTTTCTTTGCCCACTTGTGTATTGGGTTATTTGTTTTCTTGGGAATTGCTTCTTTGAGTTTTTTATAAATTCTGGAAATTAGTCCTCTGTCAGATATACAGGATGCAGAAACATTTTCCCATTCAGTGGGGATTTCCTTGACTCTGTTGATTGTTTCCTTTACTGTACAGAAGTTTTTTAATTTCATGTAATCCCGTTTATCTATTCTTGTTGCAATTTCTTGCCAAAGCCTATTCTCTACTGGTAACAGAGAATAAGTTTACCCCATCTTACAAAGAGTATGCCTCTAAATATCCAAAAAAAGATATCATGTGGCCACTGAGTATTGCTTTTTGAAGATAAAGATCCAATTTCCCACCAGATATGGTGGCACATATCTGTAATTCAGAGACTCAGGAGGCTGAGGCAAGAAGATTGCGAGTTTGAGGCCAGAGGAGCCTGGGTAATTTAACAAGACCCTCTTGCCAAATAAAAAAATAAATAAAATAAGAAATGACTTGAGAGTGTGGCCCAGTGGTAGAATACTGGCAAAATATTTATGAGGCACTGGAATCAACCTCGAAGTAGTGATAAATGATCCAATTCCTTTAACCTTAAATAGTATGATTTCAAGTTCCTTATCCTGAACATCTCCAGGCTAACTAATGAAAGATCTTTGAGTTTGACCTGAAAATCAAAGAGCAGAAAAGATCATTCTCTTCCAGATAATTTATAAATATTTTTTCAGTGTAATAAAGAGGTTTGCTCCAATGGCAATATTTTATCTTTACCATTTAGATTCCTACCAATCTGCCCTGCCTGCCCCATCTCTGAAGCATCCTGGATAAAATGAACCATGCAGTTGCTGCATTCCAGCAGTAATTTCAGTTAGCACAATGTGTACATGAGCATGGGGAATCACTCACAAAAGCTAACTCCCTAATAACAATAAAATCCTAGTTCCACTTGCAACTCCCTCCCCTTGCTTACCTTCTTATTGGAACACTGAACCTGCCTGTTCTCTCCTGGAAGTTCTCAGCTTGTTTTGAGTACTGCATATACTTTATATTCATTGATAAGTGTGCTGTTTCATTTGCCACAATATCTAAATTAATTTTCGCATGAAGTGGGTAATCATGCCCAATTCTAGGTGGACTGATGAAGCAGAAGGTTATGGATTTTTGTTTTTGGAAATTCCAACATAACTTAATCATATTCCAGTTTTAGTTAAGAAAGCTTCCGTGAGATGCAGACAATTCATGTACCCTCTAATACATCTTATTGCTAGCTTTGTCATCCTTCTTAGTTATATATCACGGATTTTGTTTATCTGGACTGGTAACTTATAGAATCTTCCCATTTTTATATCACATCTGTTCTATCCTGTTACTTTTATTCAGCTGATATCTATAAGTCCCCCATCCTCATCCGCAGATTCATAGATTTTCATTCCAGTTCCACTCCAGGTACATAAATATTCATATTCCCTACAGTCCTTTGAGTTTTTCTGTCACTCCATCGTAAGTAGGGCCCATGATATCTTTCACAAAGTCTGTGAATGCTCCTTAGAGAAAAGACTCAGGAAGCATAGACTAGAATGAGAAACTAGCTCTTGAATAATGAACTTTTTCTTCTAAAAATGTGAAAAATCATTTTCTCTAACATTTAGTCATTCCTGTTTCTGTATCGTGATGCTATTTTGGTGTGGGTCTTGTGAATGGGTGTTCAGGATGTCATTTTAATTTAGCACCATCATCACTGTAAGAGCAGCTGTCCAGAATTCATACTTCCAAAAGATTTTTTAAAAACTGTTTTTAAATAGATAGATGTTCTGAGTGCTGCACTGACAACGAAAATCTGTGTGTGAATGCATGTGCAGTGCTTTTCCCTTTGGGTTTCTATCTTTGCAAATGTTTATAGCACTTTTTGGTTCAAAATAGTTCTATGCAGTGGGTTGCTTTACACACATACACACAGCAATATACACATACATATGCGTTCTTCTTTTCTACCTTCAGCTTGGACCAGTCATAGAAGCTTTGAAAACAATGTTTTGTGACATCACATACAACGTTAGGATTAATCATGCACAAATCCCAATACTGTGATATGCTGAGGTTACATGAAATGGTGACTTAGAACACAGTCTTTGTTGTTAAGCAGATCTGGAATTAAATCTCAGCTCATAGCTGTATGATCCTGGAGAAATTACTAAACCTCTCTGAGCTCAACTTCAAAAGAGGTAAAAAGGAGTTGAATCAGTTGTTTGTGTGTATAATAAAACATCCTAAACTTTAATGGTTTAAAACAACAACTGTTATGACTATTAAGCTAAACAATAATTTAACTCACAATTCCAGTCTGATAATTTCAACTGGGCTCTGCCTAGTGAAGTGATTCTTCTTTTCACAATTGGATGTCCTTATGCATCTCTAGTCAGCTGTAGGTTAGCTAGGAGTCTGTTCTTCTTGGGTTAGTGTTAACCACATAGGGCATCTGGCTGGCAGTATCTCACAAGGCCTCTCAGCCTCTAGAAGGTCACATCAGTTATTTTTCTCCTTGGGCTTAGCATAGAACCCCAGGCCTCCCATCTGCTAGCCCAGCACTCCACCTTGAGCTACACTCCCACCCCTAAACCCAGTCTTGATCACATGAAAACAACAGAGGAAGGGAGAGAATGATTATATGGATCTTAGACTCCACATATGCATATCACTTCTGACATATTTTATTGACTAAATCAGGTAAAAGGGAAATCCTATATGTAAACAGTAAAGATATAGACTACACTCCATTTCTTGATGGGAGGAACAACAAAGATACATTACACAGGATATGGATATAGGAAAAGGGGAACAATTAGAGACATGTTATAAGTGCATTACAGGGGGTAAGAGCAGTTTCTATTTATGTTCTGTTTTTCTGTGGCAAAATATGCAACAGAAACAAACTTTTGGGTGGAATGACATATTTGGGCTCATAGTTTAGAGGATTTTAGTCCATAGAGGTACAGCAGGCACAGCCTCAGGGCAGGCAGCAGGGCCTGTGTCAGACGATTTCATATCATGGCATCAGGAAGCTGACTGGAATTGGGATTCTGGTAAAATCTCCAAAGACCTGCTCCCAGTGGCACATATCCACAGCAATGTCCCACCTCCTAAAGTTCCATATCCTCCTGAGACAGTGCCACCACTGGGGACCAAGAATTCAAGCACATGACCTTTGGGGAACATATTAGATTTAAAACAGAATACTCCACTCCTGGCCCCCAAAGGTTCATGACCATCTCATGATGCAAAATGAATTTTGTCCCAGATGAGGAATCCTCAAAGTCTTAGCCTCAACTTTATTCAAAACTCCAAGTCCAAAGAATGACCTGAGACTCAAGGTAAACTTGGCTATGAGCCCCTAGAAAACAAAAACAGGTTACATACTTCTAACATAAAATGGCACAAAGTAAATATTCCCATGTCAAAGGGGAGGAATGTGGATACAGAAAGGAGAGATCAGTCAAAAGCAAGACCAAACTTCAGCAGGGCACACAAACTCTGTAGTTCCAAATATGGCATATGCCACACATGATGGTATCATCTGGGCTCAAAAAGAATTGGGCAGTTCTGTTCCTATGGTTTTTCCATTTGTAATGCAATGGCCCTCTTGGGTGGGTTCTACCCATTGCCAGTAGCTTTCCTTGGCAGATATGTCACATTGTTGACATCTCAAACATTCTTATAACTCCATACCAACTCAGACTCCAACCTTTAATCTTCATGCACCAACATTTCAGTGTTTATTTGTGGGTAATTTGACCCTGGTATACATTGCCTGTCCTTGCAAGCTATTCCCTTAAACCTTGGTGGCAATCTCCATGACCCCTTCACTCTTGCATTCTACATGCATACCTGAAAACCCAGCACCATACGGATGATGCCAAGGTATGCTGCTAGCTCAAGTAGTAGATGAGCCCCTCTTGACCATGGCTGCAATGGCAGCACCTGTGTACCTTGTTGGGGATTTTTAAAATCTACCTCATAACTAGGGTCCCTCATAATAGCCTGAGGAGCTGACCCCTACTTGACCCCAGAGCCACATTTTACTCACTCACACCTTCCCCTCCCATCGAGTGAGCAAAGATGACGCCTGATCAGCCTGGCCTGCCTTAACTACCTTAACCCTGATTGGCTATCCTTGGTATTTTTGTTAGATAACTGTCCCTACCTGGCAGGTATGTCAGTTTATTTGAAGTACCTGTCAGGTGTGTGCCCTGATTGGCTAATCCCAGTCACATGCCCCTCCAGGACCCTATATAATCAGAGCTCCCGGACCCCTTTCCCCCCTTCCACTTCTGACTGTCCCTCAACTGCCAACTGAACCCCATCACCTCCACCAGCGCTCCCTACTCCAGCGGACTCTTCAAGCAAGCCAACACGGTCAAGACCAGGGGCCCCGAAGCACCGAAGGCTACTATCAAGCCACGAAGAGCCTCCTCCCGTCCCTAGGAAGGAGGGAGGCAGAGAAGGTGAGCTGAGAGGGTGAAGACCAACTGACCTCCAGCCCAACAGAACACCAGATGCTGTAGCTGTGCCTTTAAGGCTGAGCTGTTCTAGCACTCAGCCTGCAACATTCTATGCTGTAGGCTTAGAGCCAGCACTTATAGCACTTGCTTAGGGTTTGCTTTCTTGTCGCATCCTACCTGGGGAGTAACCCAATAAACCTTCCTTTCCTGTTTTCTCTGTTGAAGGTCTCCCGATGTCCTTCATTGGCACCACTGGCCATAACACCAACCCGGTCCAGTGGGTCCCCGATATCCACGTGGTGTCTGGGCAAGGCTCTGACCTCTGGCGGGCCTGAGCTGAACCCCGACAGTACCTGGCCTAGGAAACCACTTCTCTGGGAAGACCCTTTTCAAGAGTGCCAGGGGCACTAGATGTACAGATACTCTCTTTTCAAAGGAAAATCTTTTAAATGGGTTTGTTCACACCTGGAAGCCTGCAAAGCATTTGACTTCCCTTTACTGTGCTTATCTCTTTAACAATCACGGCCTCCTTACCTGGTTTGCATCTTTAAACATGTAGTGACATTTTCCTCTATAAGCCACATATTTCAAAAATCTCTCTACTGTGAATTTTGCTTCATTTTCTCCTCATAACACTGGCTATAAGCTTCCAATAATAACCAAGACAATCCTTTGGTACTATTCTGCCTTAATATTTCTTCTATCAAGGTAATTAGTCTTGTACTTTTGAATTTAGCCTCTCTCAAATCTTTAAAACATGGACAAATTGCAGGCAAAGTCTTTGCTAGAATGTAACATGAATGGCCTCTAATCCAATTCCCAATAGAGTCCTCATTTTCGTCTAAAACCCCTGTGAGCGTCATCTTCACTGTCTGCATTTCTGTTGGTTTTCTGGTGTTCTGAACTCCTATGAGAAATGCCCCTCAAACTCTGCTTACAGAATTCAAAGGCTTCTCTAGCCTGAATTTCCGAACTCCTCCAAACTCCTGCCAATAAGTTCCAAAGGCCTAAGAACCACATGGTCAAGTTTCAGCACAGCAACCTCCCTTTGCTACTAATTTTCTGTGTTAGTTAGCTTGTTCTTTGTTGTGGCAAAATACCTGACAGAAACAACTTATGTGAGGAATAATTTATTGGGGCTCTCAGTTTAGAGGATTTCTGTCCTTAGAGGCAGGGAAGGCATGGCCACGGGGCAGGTGGCAGGGCTTATGGCATAGTACCACACATCATGGCAATCAAGGAGTGCTTACCAGAACTGAGTGTTTGGATAAAATCTCCAAAGGCCCATCCCCAGTGACATATCTCCATAAACTATGTCCCACTACCTAAATTTTCATTTCCTTTTGGAACAGTGCCACCACCTGGAGACCAAGCATTCAAACACATGACCTTTGGGCTACATTTTAGATTCAAACCATAACATAGTTCTATCTTGATATTATTGCATAATTAATTACACAAGTTCTTTGCAGAGTTTCTGATATACTAAATGCTAAATAAATGGTTATTGTCACTATTAGTTCAGTAAGCTAGCTGAATCAGAGATGCTAGTGCAAAATTTCTGCCAGTTCAAGATTTTACACAAAGTCCATGAATTTTGAGCATCCTGTAGAAAATCAGGATTGCAAATTACTAATCCATAGCCCACATTTTAAATCTGATTGTGTACATGAGACCTCCAAAAATCTAATCTGCTCCCTCAATGAAGTCCTTGTTAAGTTTGTGATCATTTTCAAGTATAGTCTGATTAATGATCACTCCAATATATTATTTGTGGACTCTGCCAGGTTAATCCATGGGTCTACTAAGAGATTTAGGAATGAGAAGCTAATCCATCTATTCTATAGATTGCAAGTTCTGGAATGTATTAGACATAATCACTTTGAGATAGCCACATTTCAGTTATTTCCTAAGGCCCAAAATTCTTTGTCATTTCCAAGTACTATGAAAAAGATACTATGAATACGATACACCAACATGTTTTTGTTGTTGTTGGTGGTGGTGGTGGTGGTGGTTTTGGGTTTCTTTCAATATCGGCAGGTTGAACCTTGGGGCCTCACATGTGCTAGGCAAGTACTCTATCACCCCCAGACTCTTGATTTATATTTTTATTTTGAAGCAAAGTCTCATTAAGTTACACGGGCAACCTCTGGTCTTAAACTTGAGATCTTCCTGCCTCAGTCTGGAGAGTCGCTGGGATTGCAGGCATGCTCCATGGTGCGTGGTTTACACCAATGCTTTCAACAATGAACATTTATTGAGGCTTATTCTGTGTTGAAAATATGTCAACAGGCCCAACCATCAAAATACTTATGTTATGCCTGAGAAGTCCCTCTTTTAAGAATGTGTTCCAGAATAATCTGCAACCCTTTTTTTTTTCTTAAATCTTGCCATTCACCTTTGTTGATATCAAATAGTGGTACTAGATCAAATAACTTTAAAGGTTTTGTTGTTGTTAGGTGCCGTCCAGTCAGTATCCGACTCATAGTGACCCTCATAGGGTTTTCGATGGCTGTTTCAGGATTGCCTTGGGAGTGGATTGCCAGGCCCTTCTCCCATTTTTTGCAGTGCTGGGAATTGAACTGGGGACCTCAGAGACTGCAGCACAGCACTCTACCAACTGAGCTAAATCCCAGCCCTTAAAGGTTTTAGAGGTGACTTTTTGTGTGTGGTGCAAGGGTATTGCACCCAGGGCCTTGTGTATATCTTGCAAGTATTGCACCACTGAGCTGCATTCCCAGTCCCTTTTTTATTTTTTATTTTGAGACAGAGTCTTGATAAATTATGCATGCTCCTTCTCGCCTTGAACTTGAGATCCTCTTGCCTCCACCTCCTGAATCACTGGGATTACAGGCAAGTGCAATAGCATCTGGTTTAAAGGTGATTTTTAAGGTATGCCTCCAATACAAAGGAGAATCTCTGGCTGAAAATAAATTTGGAAAGTCTCATTTACATTGAAAACAAGTTTATATAAGTGATACAAGATCATCCCACATAGCTAAATAGATTTATTAGAGAGGAGAGAACTAGTGCTGTTTTCCAATTTCTAAAAACATGCTTCAGCTGATGTACCTAAAATTAGAATGAATTCACATATTGCTGTGGTCTCATAATGTCAAAAGGCAGAAAAATATCACTAAGTACCTGTTTCTCTGTTTTTTCTTGGTCCCAAACAAATTCCAACCCTCTATATTATCTTATGCTGTAGCAATGTATTTTAGATTAGAAATCAATAAGAAAAAAAAGAAAGAAAAACTGATTAGATTCATACCAGCTGTACCCAACATCCAATAATATTTTTCCTTATACTTTGTTAAGAAATAACTTTGGATAATGCACAAAATTATTTCAGATAATTTAGCCATTCTTTAATTCATCATTTATTTGATTACCCATTCCTTCCTACTCCATCGAGAACTTATTTAGTGCATTCTGTTTAACACTGTACTAGTTACTTAAAATACAAAAATGAATTTAAAAAGAAGCAATCACTGTTCAGGCAACTTTAGACCTCTGTATTTTACATTGAATATACTATCTTCTCCCTGCAGCTGTAGCTCTGTGGCCTCTGATCCCGTCAGATCTCGGAAGCTAAGCAGGGTTGGGCCTGGTTAGTACCTGGATGGGAGACTGCCTGGGAACACCAGAAGCTGTAGGCTTGGGAGAAGGACCTGGCAACCCCCTCCCAAAAATCAATCTGCCATTGAAAACCCTATGAACAGCAGAGAAGCACTGACAATAGTGTTTCCCCTGTTGTACAGAGGGTCGC
>VMDO01031816.1:0-19660 GCA_007922755.1 Pedetes capensis
TCTCTTAGTCTTGTAAAAGATATGCTTACAGGACAGCCAAGCACCACTTCACAATGGGAACATGTCCTGAGAAATGGGTCATTAGGTGATGTTTGTCACTGTGCAAACATCATAGGGTAAACTTACACAAACTCAGATGGGTACGATGCCATTAAGTGATTTATCTTGGGCCACCGCTGAATATGTGCTGTGACAGAAATATACGTGTGCAGCAAGTTACTGTATTTAACCCCTTTATTGTTTCGTATTCAGCTTTTTTTTTTTTTTTTTTTTTTTTTTGCAATACTGGGGGTTGAACCCAGGGCCTCGTGCCTGCGTGCTTTGCAAGTGCTGGACCACTGAACTGCACCCCCAGCCCATTTTTTTTTTTTTTTTGAAACAGGGTCTCACTAACTTATGCAGACTGCCTCTGGTCTCAAACTTGCAATCCTCCTGCCTCTGCCTCCCGAGCCGCTGGGATGACAGGTGTGCGCCACCGCGTCCGGCTCATGCTCAGCTTTTTGTACCTAAATTAAACCATACGCTTTCCCTGTGTTATTAAATATGTTTTAGAAGCACAGCTTTTCATGTTGACGTAGACTCTCGCCCTGTAATGGGAGCATCACTCATCCGGCTATTGGATGTTTGGACTGGCTCCCCG
This sequence comes from Pedetes capensis, assembly GCA_007922755.1. NCBI lineage: Eukaryota > Metazoa > Chordata > Mammalia > Rodentia > Pedetidae > Pedetes > Pedetes capensis. Next base: position 641 of record VMDO01031816.1, read on the forward strand.
CTTGCCCATTCATGACCAGGGCTGCAGTCACTATCTGGCACTGTCTTCCCTTGGTATTGCTTGGCACTTGTCTCCCTGAAAGTGTTCAGACACTCAGAGATCAAAGTGCTGGGCCACAGGTGGGCTGGACAGAAGCCACACGATGAAGGGAAGATGTGTGAGAAGATCCCAGGCCAGGGACACCTGACTGTGCAGGGCACGGGCCCACACGAAGCTGGGGCATCTGCTCACTCGTTTCCTCCCGTGGAAGGGCGGCATTTGATTATACAATGGCCGAGTGCTCTTCTCCCAAGAGCCGCCGTTCTGTGTCACTCTGGAAAGATCGCTGGCAGCTTAGAAGTGAAAGGAGGGAAACAGAGGAGGAGGTGGGGGAATAGAAGCCCCAAACTTCACACCCTCTTTTCTTCTTTCTTTACCAGGTCCCTGCGCGCTATTCCGTTGTTCTTGGTTGTGGGAGTAATTCGAAGCCTCAACTGTGCAAAAAACCAGTTGGAAATATTTGCAAAGGGCAGCCAAACAGGCATTTCTCTTCCAAAGAGCAACTTTGATTCCACTGTTGGATCTTTCTTAACTTTTGTTTATCTTCACTAATTATTTAACTTTTGATTTCCATGCTTTGGCACTGAATAAATATTCCTAAATAGGTTAAAAAAACGTGGAAATGAAAACCATCCAAAAACATGACTCATACCAGGCACTCTCAGTGATAAGACTCCTAGGATTCAGATGAGGAAATTTGGCTTTGCGCATGGTCCTGCCATTATGTCGCTGTGTGATTTTGGAACCCTCTCTGGGCCTATCGTTCCAGCTGTCAAATTCAATGAATTGGGATCTCAGGTGGGCAACTGTTATTTTATTATTAATTGGAGCTCACCTTCTGTCTCTTTTTTCTTCTGGTAAGGAGACCCCGTGTTTCCTTTGAGGAAACCCCTGTTCAAAACTCACTTATTTCAAAGCGGGCTCCTCTAGGAGCATGAGGCTTGGGGTCTCCTCTTTGACAGTGAGCGTGGAAAGAGAGACTCCCTCTTTTTAAAGTTAGCAACTTTTTTAGTTATTGTACAAATGAATGGGTTTCATTATGACCTTTCCCTACATGTATCTCCTTGGACATTGCCCACCTTCACCTCCTGTTACCCTCTCATGACCCTGCCCCTCCTGCCACTGGTCCCCTCCTCCCCACAAATAGAACCCCTTCTACTTGCATGTTATATATAAACTTATATATATATATGTTTTATAGCCTGCAGCCATAGTCCTGTTGCATCTGATCCTGTCAGATCTCGGAAGCTAAGCAGGGTCGGGCCTGGTTAGTACCTGGGTGGGAGACCACCTGGGAACACCAGAAGCTGTAGGCTTGGGAGAAGGACCTGGCAACCCCCTCCCAAAAATCAATCTGCCATTGAAAACCCTATGAACAGCAGAGAAGCACTGACAATAGTGTTTCCCCTGTTGTATGCAGGGTTGCTGAGTCGGATACCAACTTGATGGCACCTAACAACAACAACAACAACAACAACAACACACACACACACATATAAAATCTAGATTCTGCATACAAGAAAACAGGTGATATTTGTCTTCCCTCCCCCGTTACCCTTTCTATTGCTCCACCTCCCACCCTTTAGTCCCCTTTCTCCCTAGAAATAGTCCCCTTTCTACTTTTATCACACACACACACACACACACACACACACACACACACACACACATGCACCCAGCAGGAAGCATACGATGTTTGTCTTTATGTTGTTGTTAGGTGCCGTCGAGTCGGTATCCGACTCATAGGGACCCTCGTAGGGTTTTCAATGGCTGAGTGCTTCGGGATTGCCTTGGGAGTGGATTGCCAGGCCCTTCTTCCATTTTTGCGGTGCTGGGAATTGAACTCGGGGCCTCAGAGACTGCAGTGCAGCGCTCTACCCACTGAGCTAAATCCCAGCCCCGCTCTTCTTTAGGGCTGAATAAAACTCCACGGTGTATATATACCACGTTTTCCTTATCCACTCATCTGTTTTTGGACGTTTAGGCTGTTTCCATGCCTTGGCTATTGTAACTAGGGCCACAATAAACACGGCTGTGCAAGTGCCTCTGTGGTACGTTGACTTAGATTCCTTCGGTTACGTACCCAGGAGCGAACTAGCGGGATCATATGGTAGTTCCAATTTTAGTTTTCTGAAGAACCTGAAAGGAGGTGTCTCATGGCATAAAAGGGTCACTGTTGTTGTTGTTGTTGTTGTTAGGTGCCGTCGAGTCGGTATCCGACTCATAGCGACCCTCGTAGGGTTTTCAATGGCTGAGTGCTTCGGGATTGCCTTGGGAGTGGATTGCCAGGCCCTTCTCCCATTTTTGCGGTGCTGGGAATTGAACTCGGGGCCTCAGAGACTGCAGCACAGTGCTCTACCCACTGAGCTAAATCCCAGCCCAAAAAGGGTCACTAGAAATGTTTTAATATTTTAAAAATAAAGCTGACTGCCAAGTACAACTCCTTCTTACCCTTCATAAGAGGCAGCTCTTGCTGCAAGACACATGACTACAAGTGCAGCAGCTTAACACCAGCACTTGTCACGTCCGTGCCTCGGTGGGCCGGAAGTGTGGGCCTGGCCCAGGTGGGCTCCGACTTCAGCATCATCAGTGGCGTGGTGGGGAGCCCTGCTCCTGACTCCCTCAGATTGTTGGTAGGATCCACTTATTTCTTTTTTTTTTATTAGAAATTTTTAATGTACATCATAATGTGATTGATTTTGACATGCTTTTCATTGTGACAATTTTCATATATGCAATTTGATAAACATTATTCATATAGGTTGCCTGCAGCGGTAGCCCTGTGTCATCCGATCCCATCAGATCTCGGAAGCTAAGCAGGGTCGGGCCTGGTTAGTACCTGGATGGGAGACCACCTGGGAACACCAGAAGCTGTAGGCTTGGGAGAAGGACCTGGCAACCCCCTCCCAAAAATCAATCTGTCATTGAAAACCCTATGAACAGCAGAGAAGCACTGACAATAGTGTTTCACCTGTTGTACAGAGGGTCGCTATGAGTCGGATACTGACTCAACGGTACCTAACAACAACAACAACAATTCATATAGGTTACCCCTTACCCTCCCCTATTTCCCCCCTTCCCCCCCTTCCCATCTAAGTTTCCCATTCAAGTCTTCTCTATCTTTTACTATGTAGTATTTTTCTATATGTCCTTGGGTTCCATTTCTGTTTAAGATAGAAACTTTTCCTGTAGTTGTTGTTGTTGTTGTTAGGTGCCGTCGAGTCAGTATCCGACTCATAGCGACCCTCTGTACAACAGGGGAAACACTATTGTCAGTGCTTCTCTGTTGTTCATAGGGTTTTCAATGGCAGATTGATTTTTGGGAGGGGGTTGCCCTGTCCTTCTCCCAAGCCTACAGCTTCTGGTGTTCCCAGGTGGTCTCCCATCCAGGTACTAACCAGGCCCGACCCTGCTTAGCTTCCGAGATCTGACGGGATCAGATGCCACAGGGCTACCACTGCAGGCCTTTCCTGTAGTGGATCCACTTATTTCTTGTTTCTCTCTGGCTGGACGGTAACTTAGCCACTAGGGTTTGCCCGCAGCTCCCTGCACATGCGCTTCTCCACCGTGGCCCCTTCCTTCCCCGCCATCAGGAAGGAAGCCCCATAGGGAAGAGTCTTACAAGCATGGGTCCCTCATCATGGAGACCCATCCCATCCCCTCTGCCATATTTGGTTGATCACAGCTGAGTCATGGGGCCTGACCACACTCAAGCAGAGGGGATTGCACGGAGGCATGAACCCCAGGAGGAGAGTTTCCCGGGGTCACCTCTGGTCTCCCCCTGGGCCTTCTGCAGGGAACGACCTACTTGATATGTGAATGAATGAATGAATGCCTTCCCCATGCCACGTGGGAAGCACCCCCGACCCTTGGAGTGGCACTTCCCTGGCATACTGCATGGTGATTTCATCTTGACTTCCTTGTGGTTTTGCTGTGGTAAAGAGCACAGGGACAGAATTGCCTGCCGTGGATTTCACTCTGTGCAAAGCATTGCTGTGCTCAAGTTCTGGCATTCGTGCTCTTTATTATTATTATTTTTTTAAGTTGAGGTGCCAGGAATCAAACCCAGGGCCATGTGCATGCCAGGCAAGGGCTTTAGAGCTTTGCTGTCATTTTAACACGTGTGCACTGGGTAGGTTCCCCCGGGGCACAGCTCTCTCTGGGGAACCTGCAAACCTGGTGGGTGTTCTTGTGCACCAGCGCCTTGTGTTCTCGTGCCTATCCACTTGTGGGTTCGTCCCATGTATGGGGCCCCCTGCTCCAGCGTGCCCTTGCTGGCAGGGCTGATTCCCACTCCCTGGATGGGAGCGCACACAGGCTCCATTTTTATTACCCAGAGCCTTAGGCTCCCTGGTGCTGGCCTGAAGTCCTCGTCCATAATTGTCATGTTTTCACGCCTCTGTAAGACAGACAGCCACAGGCTCCCCTTGGAAGGGACGCTTGTTATCCATTCTTCTTATCTCTGATGACAGCAGAGAAAATGGCATGGTCAGGGTGGGAAGGAGGGGCAGATGGAAGGGTGTTTGTGCCAAGAGGGGCTGGAGGTGAGTGGACCAAAGCACACTCACTTGGTTGGCTGCACGGAGCCAACTCAGAGCCATTTTGGAGCTTGGAGAAATAAACAAGCTCCCAATCCGATAGAAGCATCCGGAAGGTGGAAGGCTCAGGGTCATTTTCGGTTGGGAAGATAATAAACAGAGAGGGTGGCTGCTTTTCAGAAGCTAGCGTTGTTTTGCCGCTTGCGTTAGCTTCTGCATCGCTGTGGTGACAGATTCGACAGAAATAAGCTTTCGGGATGAAAGATTTACTGGGGCTCATGGGTCGAGAATTTCATTCCATAGAGGCAGGGCACGTGTGGTGGCGGAGCAGGTAGCAGGGCCTGTGGTGGAGAACCTCATGTCCTGGTGGATCGGGAGCAGAGACAGCTACTGGACCCAGGGGTCTGGGTAAGACCTCCAAAGGCCCACCCCTTTGTGACCCACCTTCACAAGGCTAGATCTCACCTGTCAGAGTTCCATGGCCTCCCAGGCTGGTGCCACTGGCTGCGGACCAAACGTTCAAATAAAACGCCCTTGGGCGACATTTTAGATTCAAACCCTTACCCGGCAGTTGTAGGAAACCTTCCCTAACTGTTCTACATGGTTTGTTGTTGTTGTTGTTAGGTGCTGTCGAGTCGGTATCTGACTCATAGCGACCCTGTGTACAACAGGTGAAACACTATTGTCAGTGCTTCTCTGCTGTTCATAGGGTTTTCAATGGCAGATTGATTTTTGGAAGGGAGTTGCCAGGTCCTTCTTCCAAGCCTACAGTATCTGATGTTCCCTGGCGGTCTCCCATCCAAGTACTAACCAGGCCTGACCCTGCTTAGCTTCCGAGATCTGACAGGATCGAATGCCACAGAGCTACAGCTGCAGGCTCTACATGGTTACTTTACTTAAAAAAAAAAAAATCTTTTTGGTTTGGAGTAATTTTAAAGTTACAGACAAATTACACAGATTGTACAGAAGGTTCCTTCAACTCCATTTCACTGACTTTCTGCCCAACGCTGCAGTTAGCATTCATCAGGTTCTCACACCCATAGGGTGCAAGGACCCAGGAGACAGATGCTTTTTCAATTTGCTTTCAGCATGTAGCTGCCTCCCAATTTTCAAAGCTGAGGGACAGGGAGTGGAATTGGAAGAGGAGAGGGGGTGCTGTGGTTAAGACAGAGTTTGTCCCCTCTAAAACTCATATTCACATCTGCTTGGCACTGTAGCAAGTGTGGGGAGGTGGGATCTGCAATAGGCCTGGGTCATTAAGAGGGATTAATGCAGAGAGAAACGTAGATGGGGTGGTCACAGAATGAGCCCATCCTTTTGTGTTTTGCCTCTTCCACCCACACCCACTCGCCCTTCTGCTATTTTGTCACGTTGCCATGCACCACAAGGTTCTCACCAGGTGCCATGCCTGATTTTGAACTTCCAGCATCTAGACCTATGAGCCCCGTAAACTTCTTTACTTTATAAATTACCCAGTCTCAAGCATTCTGTTACATCAACAGTAAATGGGAAGAGAAAGAAGGTGCAATGAATTCTTTAATATTCCTACTTCTGCTTTCTTTTTTCTACTCTTCTTTCATCTTCTCTCTTCTTCCTCCCACTCCTTGCTCTTCTTTCTCCAGCAACCACGTCCACACCTCACCCTTCTACCGGGCCTGCCATCCTCTCTATCTATCCAAGCTACCTTTCCTTCCAAAAGCCTGCTTATCTCTCCTGTTCTTTCTGACTTCTTTACCTTCCCCTGTGGAATAGAAACCTCCTTATGCCAATTTACCCAGAGAACACAGGTTTCCCCAAGTTCCTTTGCAGATCTACCTAAGCTTCTCCAGGTGCCTCAGATTTCCCTACAATCGTTCCTTAAAGGTGTACTATCTTTAATAAGGGCTGGGATTTAGCTCAGTTGGTAGAGCGCTGCGTTGCAGTCTCTAAGGTCCGGAGTTCAATTCCCAGCACCACAAAAATGGGAGAAGGACCTGGCAATCCACTCCCAAGGCAATCCCGAAACAGTCGCCATTGAAAACCCTATGAGGGTCGCTATGAGTCGGATACCGACTCGACGGCACCTAACAACAATGTTTAATAAACCTTATCTGTACTTTCTACTATAACTTCTATGTCAAAAAAGAAAGAAAAACATCTTATTTTTTATTTTCATGCTTAATTGCCATCTCCCTATCTGCAAATCTTTTCAGAAACTGCTAGCAAGGTTCCAGCTGGGTGACCAGTGCTAGACATCAGTAGCTTTTTTTTTTTTTAATTTTTTTGTAGAAACTGGTATTTACTTCTTCCCATTTTGCTTTCGTGTCTGCAGAATGCAGCTTAGGCCCACTCCGTGGCCTGAGCAGTGGCAGGTGCAGACCAGTCCACAGTGGCGGTTTGGGTCCTCCAGTCTTCAGTAGGGACCTGCTGAATGGGCATCTGTGCACCTTCGGACCAGCTCACTGCCTCAGGCTGAGCTGTAGTGAACTCAGGCGCCGGTGCAGCTCATTCGCCTTGAATTCTTCTTTGATCACTGACCTTCTCAGCCGCAGCCTGCTCTTTTCAGCCTCTTCAGGATCTCTGTAGATGTAGGGGTCAGGCGTGACCTCTCATGGGTGCTCACAGGAGATGGTGCCCTGCGTGCATGGGACTTCCGGGCCAGCATCCACCATGTCAGACCCATGGAATGAACCCCTTTGTTGTTGCATGGGGTGGCCACGTCCACTTGGTGCCGAGGAGAATCCGTGTTACAGAGCCGTGGCAGGCAGGTTGACATTACATGCTCCTGTCACTAGCTGGTGGTCAGCCCTGGGATCAGAAGACGCAGCTCCCTTAGCCGGGCGCAGTGGCGTATACCTGTAATCCCAGCGACTGGGGAGGTGAAGGCAAGAGGATTGCAAGTTCGAGACCAGAGACAGTCTGTGTAACTTAGCAAGACCCTGTCTCAAAAAGTAAAGAACTGGGCTGGGGGTGCAGCTCAGTGGTCCAGCACTTGCAGAGCATGCAGGCCCCGGGTTCAACCCCCAGTACCGCAAAAAAAAAAAAAAAAAAAAGATGCAGCTCCCGGAAAGCTGCCTGGATCTGGGTAGTGACAGCCCGGGAGGGAAGTGGCCAGCAATCGGCGTGGCTCTAGGGGCAGCAGCAAACAGCAGAGCCCGCCGGCCATGCTCCTGGAGGGCATGACACTACCTCAGCAGGGCTTTCAAGGGCAGCAACAGCATGAGCCGCCTGCAGGAGCTTCTCCCAGGTCCCTTTCAGATGTAGGACGCAGACTCCATCGCTTTTCCTTTTGGAGATAGACTGCGCCATCTGGAATTCAAGGTTGATGCCACCTAAGTGGGTTCTGCCTGCGGCCATAGCCCTGTGGCATGCGATCCCGTCAGTTCTCAGAAGCTATGCAGGGTTGGACCCGGTTAGTACTTGGATGGGAGACCACCTAGGAACACCAGGTGCTGTAGGCTTGGGATAAGGACCTGGCAACCCACTCCCCAAAATCAATCCGCCATTGAAAACCCTATGAACAGCAGAGAAGCACTGACAATAATGTTTCGCCCGCTGTGTGTAGGATCGCTATGAGTCGGATACCGACTCGACGGCACCTAACAACAACAACAACAAGTGGGTTCTGGCTGCAAGGAATGTGAGGACATCCTCCTTCATTCGCAGGACGTCAAGGGCTCCAGATGTTGTGTTAAAGTTTCCCTCTAAGTTACGACAGGAATGGAGAACCCCATGTTGGACCCTCCGTGGGTAGTGAGGACATCCCTCTGCTTTCTAGAGGAGTGTGCCCCTCCCTGCCTGTGGCAGGGGCTGCGTGAGGCCATTCACTTTGTTTCTGGCTTTGTTCTTGGGCTGGTTTGGGGAGGGAGATGCATGTGTTGTTGTTGTTAGGTGCCGTCGAGTCGGTATCCGACTCATAGCGACCCTCATAGGGTTTTCAATGGCTGACTGTTCCGGGATTGCCTTGGGAGTGGATTGCCAGGTCCTTCTCCCATTTTTGCAGTGCTGGGAATCGAACTTGGGACCTCAGAGACTGCAGCGCAGCGCTCTACCAACTGAGCTAAATCCCAGCCCCCCTGGATGTATTTCCTGCAGAACTTCCCATGATCCACACAGGCCCAGAAAATGCCCTGTTGCAACCTATTGGCAGAAGTTCTAAGAGCATTTGCACAGAGGCAGATCCTGCTGCCTGGATCTCTAGGATGTAAGGCATTTCCGGGCCGATTTTCAAACTTATCACACCCAAATTCCTCCACTGAGATCAAAAGAGCATCGCAGTGACAAAAACCAGACAAATGGAACCATGGACCCAAAGAGAGAGGCCAGAAATATGCTCCCATGTGAACGGACAGCTGGTTTTTTTTTTTTTTTTTTTTTTTTTTGACACAAGGTCTTGCTATGTAGCCAGGCCTCGAACTCATAGTCCTCTTCCTCCGCCCGCTGAATGTTGGATTTATAGGTATGCGCCACCATCCCCAGCTAGAACACAGGCAATGCCCTGAAAGAATAGTCTTTTTAACAAATGGTGCCATAACAATTGCATATCACAGGCAAAACAAAACTTGTATCCTGGGATCCATAACTTGAACATACACAGGTATTAACTCGAAGTACATCATAAGCCTAAACTGAACACCTAAAGCTAGAAAATTCTGGATTGAAATCTAAGAGAAAACCTTTGCTAACTTGAATTAGGCAAAGATATCTTACATATGGCATTAAAAACATTATCTGTACAACAATAAATCACTAAGCACGGTGGCTCACGCCTGCAATCCCAACAACTCAGGAGGTGGAAGCAGGAGGATCGAGAGTTTGAGGTCAGAGGCAGCCTGGGTAAGTTAGGGAGACCCTATCTCAAGATAAAACAGTTAAAAATGGGCTGGGGTACAGCTCAGTGGTAAAGCACTTGCAAAGCACGTGTGAGGCTCTGGATTAGAACCCCAAGTACCACCAAAACAAACCTGAAAAGAAAAAAAAAAAAAAAAAAAGGAAAAAGAAAACCCCAACAGATCATGCTGAGCATGGTGGTGTATGCCTGCAATCCCAGTACCCAGGAGGCCGAGGCAGAAGGATTGCAAGTTCCAGATCAGCCTGGGTTACTTAGTGAGACCTTGTCTCAAACGAACCAGCCAACCAAAAATAATCATACTTCACCAAAATTAAAAGCTCTGCTTTTCAAAAGACTCTGTTAACAGAATTGAAAGATAAACGATAACTGTGGAGGGGTTGTATCCATAATATATAAAATACTTTCAAAACTCAATTTTTAAAACAATCCACTTTTATAATGGGCAAAAGGTTTGAACAGATACTGCACCAAAGAAGGTATAAGGCTGGAAAAAAAGCACATGAAAAATGTTCAACATTATTAGACATTGTATAAATGCATATTAAGATCAGGAGATACCACCACATCCCCATTGTTGTTGTTGTTAGGTGCCATTGAGTTGGTGTCTGACTCATAGTGACCCTGTGTACAACAGATGGAACACTATTGTCAGTGCTCCTCTGCTCTTCATAGGATTTTCAATGGCTGATTGTTTTTTAGGAGTGGATTGCCAGGTCCTTCTTCCAAGCCTACAGCACCTGGTGTTTCCAGGCAGTCTCCCATCCAAGTACTAACCAGGCCAGACCCTGCTCTTAGCTTAGGAGATCTGACGGGATTGGACGCCACAGTGCTACAGCTGTGGGCTACATCCCCCTTAGGATAGCTGAAATTAAAAAGTATTGGCAAAAATGTGAGGAAAGTTCATCTCATATGCTGCTTGTGGGAATATAAAATGATGCAACCAGTTTTGAATGTAGTTTAGCAGTATCTTAGATATATACTTACCATATGCTCAGTCCACTCCAATATTAGATATTTACCCCAGAGAAAAGATACATATCCAAAGACAGGCAAATGGACTGTGCAATACCCTCACAGTGGAATATTACCCAGCATCAACATGAATGAACTTTTGATACGTGCAACAATGCAGATGAGTCTCGAAATAATTATGCTGAGTGAAATAATTCAGACAAAAAAAGGACAGAGCATATGACTCCACTTACATTCAACTCTGGAAACTGCAAGCTAGTCCACAGTGATGGAAAAGCTCCGTGGTTGCTTGCAGGAACGCAGGGAGGGATGACAAAGGAGACACACGGGAGAAGTTTTGGGGGGATTGTGACGATGCTTTCGCGGTGTGTGCATACATGACAACGTACCAAGTTGTCCGCTCGAAATAGTTTATTGTGCGTCAATAAATAATTTATCGCACGCTAGCGGTGCTTCAGTAAAGCTTTCTACATGTTTAAAAAAAGTTCCTTTGCTGAGCCACTGCCAAGAGCATTTCAGCAAAAATCCCCTTATCACCATCAGAGATAAGGTGGTGCCAAGACAGCAAACAAAAGGGGCCGTGTGCAGCAAGCACGAGGAGGCTCTGTGGCCACGTGAACCTTGAGCTGTGAGTTTTCCACCCCCCGCCTGAATCAACTCACGGGTGAGGGGTTGGGGAGCCACGGGGCTGCAGGCGCCATGGCCCAGGGGCTCCTCCACCTCCAGGCTGAGCTTCCTGGCCTCTGCCGTGGCAGACCTACTATGCAGGTCTTCAGCCTCCAGGGCTCCCTGTGCGCTGGGGATGCCATGCAATTTTCCATGGGATGAGTCGGACCTGAGTCCTGCTTCCTCACTCACTAGCCCTAGTGCTTGCCTGATGGTTCTTGAGCCCTTGGGCCCCGGGTGTTTGGGGGTCCACAGAGGGAGATTAGGAATCGCCACGGCCTGTGGGGCACGCCTTTGCGTTGGCATTGAGTCGTACCCGGCTCCTCCTCTTCCTTGTCTTTAATCTCCTGGGAAAACGGCTCAGTTCACTAAGTCAAATATGCAAGCAAAAATACTTTTTTTTCTTTACTTTTATGGCACTAAATTTAGTTTCTACTTTGAGCCATCCACATACTGGAGAGCAGAAGGGGCGCCTTTCCTCAGCCGCTCCCAAGCTGAGGAGGGGTGAGGTGGGGGAAGGTGGGGCATTGTGCTCCCTGGGGCCTCATCCTTCAGGGCATGGGTGCCCTTTGGGTGTGGGGGCTCCTGATCAGCCTTCAGTTTCCCACCGGTGTGGTCACAGTGGAGTCCAGGCCGTGCCACTGCCAGCCTTCTGCGCACCCGGGTCTACTTGACTTCTTCCACACACAGGAATTTGAGGTGTCAGCTCTGGAGACAGTGCAGATGGGAACCCAGGGGGCCATCGCCACATCTGAAAACGGAGATTAAAATAGCTCACAGCGACTTTGAAGCCAGCCTGGGATATACAAGACTCTGCCTTAAATAAATAAATAAATAAATAATAGGTTGGCCACGGATGAAGGGGCACGCTTGTAATCCTAGCAACTCAGGGGGCAGAGACAGGAGGATCACAGGTTTGAGGCCAGAGGCAGCCTGCATAACTTAGTGAGACTCTGCCTCAAGATAAAACATAAGAAAGGAGCTGGGGTCCAGCTTAGTGGCGGAGTGCTTGTAAGTATGCATGAGGCTCTGGATTTAGCCCCCAGGGCGCAGTAAATACATACATAAACAAACAAACAAACAAACAACTTGCTAGCTAGCTTAACTCTTAGGGTTGTTGTGAAAATGAGGAGGTGCTTAGTGCTGGGAGCACCCTGTTGTTGTTGTTGTTGATAGGTGCCATCGAGTCAGTATCTGACTCATAGTGACCCTACATACAACAGGGGAAACACTATTGTCAGTGCTTCTCTGCTGTTCATAGGGTTTTCAATGGCAGGTTGATTTTTGGGAGTGCGTTGCCGGGTCCATCTCCCAAGCCTATAGCACCTGGTGTTCCCAGGCCGTCTCCCATCCAAGTATTAACCAGGCCTGGCCCTGCTTAGCTTCTGAGATCTGACAGGATCGGATGCCACAGGGCTACGGCTGCAGCGTGAGCCTCCACTAAATGACATTTCTTTTATCACACTGGAGTCAGGACACTGCTTGCCTACCTACCTGGCTCTCAGTCCCCACCCCGTCTCCCCAGGAAAGGTGGCATTTGGCCCCTCTGGTGCTTTCTTTCTGAGAGCAGGGATGGAGAGGGCAGGGCTCAGGCCCATGGGAGCCTCCTTGCTCATGGCTTCCATCCCCAGCAGGCTGCCTGGGGCTCCTCTTTAGCCTGGAGGATGAAGCGTCAGCAGGCAGCCTGACCGGGCCTCAGCATAGCTTCTTCCCAAAGGCACCTTCACCAGGCTCTCAGAACCAAAGTCAGCACTGACACTTCTGCTGTCTGCATCCTGCTCTGCCATGCCCTCAGACACAGGGGCCAATGACACAGTGTGGGAGCTCCAGCGGACAGGAAATGCAGGGAAAACCCTTGCAACCCTTCCCCATGCTGACTTCTGGCTCTCGCGGTCTGCAAGGAGAAGTTGTGGGTAGACCCGTGGCACCCTGGCTGCCCACACAGGTTGGTACCAGATGGAGGGCTGAGTTCTTTCTCCTTTTTCTTTCTTGAGATGAGGTCTCACTACGTTGGTCAGGCTCTGCACTGGTTCCCAAGCTTCGGTGATCCTCCTGGGGACACCTTCTGTTCCTCTGCTGGATCCAAATCCCGTAGCATGAGATCATGGGATGGGTGGGTGTACCTGTTACCTGCGACCTTTTGCAAAGATCAACAGACACTGTGAGGAAGACCAGCAAGTCGAATTGCTCCTGTTCGCGTTCTTCTGGGGACAATGGATGTGCTCAAAGAGTAGCTTAATGGGTAGCCTGTGATATTTGGGAAGACAATTCAACAAAAAGCCACACTAAAGAGCAATGTTGTCCTGCCACCTTGTGGTAATCTCTTTCTCTTTCTCTTTTCTTTTCTTTTCTTTTTTCTTTCTTTCTCTTTCTTTCTTTTCTTTGTTTTTTCTTTCCCCAGTACTGTGGACTGAAATCTAGAAGTTGTCAGGATCACTTACTGTTCTGAAAAGGACAAGTGTTCAGTCACTCAGGGTGTCTTGCTAACTACTATTATATTTTCTATGAAGAATGTTGTTAGGTGCTGTTGAGTGGTATCCGACTCATAGCGATCCTTATAGGGTTTTCAATGGCTGATTGTTTCTGGAGTGGACAGCCACGTCCTTCTCTCATTTTTGTGGTGCTGGGCATTGACCCAGAAAGTGCGAGCAGCACTCTACCAACTAAACTGAACCCTAGCCCAATGAAGAATAGTTTAGTTAAATAGGAAGGCTATCATTAAGATCAGTCTTAAAGACAGGCATGGTGGCTCATACCTGTAATCCCAGCACTTAGGAAGCAGTGGCAGGAGGATCATAAGTTTGAGGATAGCATTGACTACATAGGGAAACCCTGACAAAAAATAATAATAAATAAATAAAATAAAAACAAAAAGCACATACATATCTAAATTATAAGGCAAAAATAAGTATGCATTACATGAAGTCATTATTTTCGTTAGGTACCATTAATTCAGTGTCTGACTCAAAACAACCCTATGTACAACAGATGAAACACTATTGTTGTGCTTTTCTACTATCCATAGGGTTTTCAGTGGCTGATTGGTTTTCTGCGGGGAGTGGGTTGCCAGGTCCGTCTCCCAAGCCCACAGCACCTGGTGTTCCCAGGCAGTCTCCCATCCAAGTACTAACCAGGCCCAACCCTGCTTAGCTTCCAAGATCTGATGGGATCAGACACCACAGTGGCATGGCTGCAGGCAAAGTTTTTGTTAGGCGCCCTCAAGCCGGGTCCAACTCATAGAGACCCTCATAGGGTTTTCAATGGCTGATTGTTTCGGGATTGCTTCGGGAGTGGATTACCACATCCTTCTCCAATTTTTGTGGTGCTACAGATTGAACCCGGGGCCTCAGACAGTATGGAGTAGCACTGTACCAACTGAGCTAAACCCCAGCCTCTTAAGGGCCCCGGATGAAGTGGAGGAAATTGACAGCAATATTGGAGATAGGAAAAGGTCTAACGAGGGGGGCGGCAATGGATTCCAAGGAGACACCAAATGCTTTTAGGAGGGGAGGTCTATTAATGTTGTGTGGCAGAAAAACCAACAGGTTAGCAGTACAGAGCAGAGAGACACAGACGTTTTGATCGGGTACAACTGGAAAATCGGAGCACAAGGCATACGTTGAAAGGAAGAGAATAAGGTAGCAAAACAGTGAAAACCCTAGCCCTCGTATTTCCTTCCTGTGCCAGGCTGGCTTGCAAGGAGGGCTTCGGAGACTGCCAGTGTGGGCAGTGAGAGCAGAAGATGGGAGAGGAGAAGAAGAGTCCCTTGCAGGGCGGAGTGACAGCGCACAGCAAGGTCAGGGACTTGGTACCAGGGAGACAGAGTGAACGTCAGAAAGGGACAGGCTCAGCCGGGCGCGGTGGCGCACGCCTGTAATCCCCGCGGCTCAGGAAGCAGATGCGGGAGGATCACAAGTTCGAGACCAGAGGCAGTCTGCGTAATTTAGTGAGACCCTGTCTCAAAAAGTAAAAAAAAACAATGGGCTGGGGATGCAGCTCAGTGGTCCAGCACTTGCAAAGCATGCAAGTGCAAGGCCCTGGGTTCAACCCCCAGTACCACAAAAAAAGAAAGAAAGAAAGAAAGAAACAGAAAGGGACAGGCTCAGACACAGAACCAGAGAATTGCCAGGAGATTAAGGAGAAAGAACTGTTTGAGGTCATTATGAGCTTTTGGTTTGGTTTGGTTTGTTTTAAAATCTTGTGCTGACCAGGTGTGGTGGCACATGCCTTTCCCCCCAGCAACTCAGGAGGCAGAGACAGGATCGCAAGTTCGAGGCCAGAGGCAGCCCATGTAACTTAGGGAAACCCCATCTCAAAACAAAAAATAAAAATGGGTTGGGGGTGTGCAGCTCAGTGGTAGAGCTCTTGCAAAACACGCGCATGTGCAAGGCCCTAGTTTCAACCCCCAAGTACTGCAAAAAATAAAATAAAATATAGCGCAATAAAATCTGATGCTGTTGGGAAGATGGCGAATGACTTGCTGAAAGAGTACGGGAGAAGAGGCAGGTTTGGGGAGAAGAGAATGAGGTTGTTTTGTAGAAGCTGTGTTGTGAGCCTCAACGGAAATTGCTTCTCTGTCTCCAGGCTGCTGGAAATTTAGTTGTGGACTTTGGAGAAGCAGTGCAGAGTACAGCAGAGTCCTCAGGGGCACAGATGATGTCAAATTGTGGGCACTTGTGAGGATGTCAGGAGAGACGGTGGTGGGAGAGAAATCAGAGCCTCAAAGATGCTGATGCCTGGGGCGGGGGGCGGAGGGGGATGGGGGACGTGGCCTGAGAAGGGGACTCTGAGATGCAGAATGGCCAGCTGGAGGTGCCCTGGGCTGTGTACTCAAGATGAACAGCGGGAGGAGGGAAGGGTGACTGACTAGGTGGAGGGAGAAGTTCTACTGTGGAGTGGTTTCCAGAGAGGCCCCAGCCTATCCATGGAACACTCTGAACTCAGGGTGGCCCTTCAAGACATGGCCGTGGGTGCTGGACTGGCTCCTCCCAGATCCCCCCAGCTGGTTCCTGGGCCAACTGTGTGCACCTCTTCCCATCTCCTCATTCAGGGGTGTCAGGCTGATCTTGAAGTAGATCTGATGGGAGTATTATACTCCATGCCAGAGAAGTCACCGAACCTTATAAACCTGGGCTTCCCGCCAGAGAACTGGGGGTTATATAGGTACCGATATGCCGTCTATGGGCTGGGGTTTGGCTCAGTTGGTAGAGCACTGCACTGTAGTCTCTGAGGTCCTGAGTTCAATTTCCAGCACCACAAAATGGGAGAAGGGCCTGGCAATCCACTCCCAAGGCAATCCCGAAACAGCCATTGAAGACCCTATGAGGGTCGCTATGAGTCGGATACGGACTCAAGGGCACCTGACAACAACAACAACAATGCCATCTATGGGCTGGGACTTAGCTCAGTTGCTAGAGCACTGTTCTTCAGTCTCTGAGGTCCCAAGTTCGATTCCCAGTACCACAAAAATGCGAGAAGGATGTGGCAATCCACTCCCGAGACAATCCCGAAAAAATCAGCCATTGAAAACCCTATAAGGGTCGCTATGAGTTGGACACGACTCGACGGCACCTAACAACAACAAACAACAATGCTGCCTATGTCCCTAGTGAGGGAGAGACACTAAGCCCTTGTGTCATTGGATGTGGGCTGCCCCAGAGAGGGACATCCCCGTGGGTGGGGTGGCCTGCCCCAGCTGAGGACCACGCCTGGAGAAGAGCACAGGCGTGAGCCAGCGGGCAGCGTTCCCTGCATCTGAGAAGGGGACATGGCTCCTGTGCCACTGCGCCCATCAGAGCCCCGCTGGGGCCCAACTTCTTCCCGTGGGAAGCCAGTCTCTCTTCCCGAGAGCACTGAGAGTGACGTTGGTGCCCTTTGCCGCGAGCAGTCTTAAGGCCACCGCAGGAGGAGGGCACGGCCAGAAAGTCGGTATCTCCTGCTCCATCCTGGCTGCCCTGCGCTGCCGTGGGGCATCACCCCTGCCCACTGGCAGGACTGTCACATGCCCTATGTTCAATATGAATTGGGGTTTATCTAAAAGTAAAATGCAATACTGATCCCAGGAGGTCTGAGAAATGGGCTTTTGTGAAGAAGAGAAAGGAAAGCCGCCTGTCATCCCAGTGGCTCGGGAGGCGGAGACAGGAGGATCGCAAGTTCGAGACCAGAGGCAGTCTAAGTAATTTAGTGAGACCCTGTCTCAAAAAGTAAAAAAATGGGCTGTGGGTGCAGCTCAGTGGTCCAGCACTTGCAGAGCATGCAAGCACGAGGCCCAGGGTTCAACCCCAGTGCTGCAAAAAAAAAAAAAAAACAAAAAAAAAAAAAAAAAAAAAAAAAAAAAAAAAAAAAAAAAAAAAAAAAAAAAAAAAAACAACAACAGAGAGAGAGAGAGAGAGAGAGAGAGAGAGAGAGAGAGAGAGAGAGAGAATGGAGATGATAGCACTGTGAAGAAAAGCCTACCCAGAACGGGCACTTTCTGTCCATAAAGCCCTTTGCCTTCCCTTCCCCCCTGAAGATGGAGAACTGAGATGGCAAGGTCTCCTCCATGCGGCCACATTGAACAAACCTGTTCCTTCATTAACTTCTGTCTCCTGGGTGTTGGGTAGGACAGTGAGCAGTAAGGGGCCTCAGATCGCGGAAACACACACACTCCCAAATTATACAGGGAGGGACAGAATGTGAGGGCAGGAGGCCAGCACAGTTAATCGGTCTACGTCTGGTGGATATCATCTCAGGACGGGTCAGGCAGGAGGATACGCTGCCTGGTGGGTCCTGCTGACTCTTGTTTACTCATCGGACCTGTTGTCCCTGGATTCCAAGATGATTGCAGGGCAGATTGACTCAGCAAGGAGGCAGATGCAAAGCAGAGGCAGAGATGCCAAACTTCTGTCCTGCATTTTCCTTTTCTTGCTTCCTTCTTTCTTCTTTCTTTTTTCTTTTTGCGGTACTTGGGGATTGCACCCAGGGTCTCACACGTACTTTGTAAGCACTCTACCACTGGGCTGCAAACCCAGGCCATTTTGTATTTTTTAACTTGAGACAGGGTCTCACTAAATTACACAGGCTGGCTCTGGCCTCGAACCTGTGATGCTCCTGTCTCTGCCTCCCGAGTTGCTGGGATTAAAGGCGTGCACCACTGCGCCCAGCTTTTGTCCTGATTTTAGTTACCCACTGGGCATCTGTAAGTGTCTGCAGCCCAGGGAAGAAGTCACTACTTTTGGCAACAGCAGCTGCAGAGTCCTTGTTACAACTCAGTTGCCTCCAGCTCGCAGCAGCCCTTTTTGGGCAACCACTCAATGACCTGCATTCTCTCCAGCCTCTCCTCTTTCCCCCTCCCTCCAAGTCGTGTCTGAGTTTAACATGAGGTTTCCACCCTATCCTGGTGTGGGCCTAAGGGCTTTGTGGCTCTTTTTTTTTTTGCCAAGTGACAAGTCATATTTTAATTTTTTTATTAGAAATTTTTAATGTACATCTTAATGTGTTTCATTTTGACATGCTTTTCATTGTGACATTTCCATATATGCATTTTGATAAACATTATTCATATAGGTTACCCCTTACCCTCCCCTATGCTTCCCCCCCTCCCACCCTTCCCATCTAAGTTTCCCATCTAAGTCTTCTCTACCTTTTACTTAGTAGTTTTTTTCTATATGTCCTTGGGTTCCAGTTCTGTTTAAGATAGAAACTTTTCCTGTAGTGGTCTTTGTTTTTATCTCGTTAGAACAATTACATGCGATTTCTAGTCCATTTATATTGACATCTTTCTTATCTCCCGCCCCCTTTTATTATGATCCGACCTTTGAATAGGATTTTTCCTTCTTGTAATTTTGAATCAGCTCCCTCATATGAGTGAGAACATGTGTTGTTTCTCTTTCTGAGTTCGTGTTCGTTCACTCAAAATAATTTTCTCTAATTCTATCCATTTTGCTGCAAATGACCTTATTTCATTTTTCTTGATTGCTGAGTAGTATTCCATTG
>VMDO01031817.1:0-19659 GCA_007922755.1 Pedetes capensis
TTTAAAAGCTTCAATGTCATTAAATGTCTTATATTCCTCATCTATTATCAATGATAATTTTGCTGGATATATTAGTCTAGGCTGGAGATTGTTTTTTCTTAGTATTTGAATCACCTGTGACCATTCCTTTCTAGCTTTCAGTGTTGATATGGAAAAGTCTGCAGTAATTTTTATTGGCTGTTTTTTATAAGTAATAAGGCGCTCTGTCTTGCTGCTTGCAGGATAGTGTCTCTGGTCTGTAACGACAGGAATTGAGCCACGACTTGTCTCGAGGATGATCTATTTCAGTCAGCCTTCATGGGAGTCCTGAAGGTCTCAGTGGTGTATATATCCATTTCCTGTTCTATCTTTGGGAAATTTTCCTTGAGGATATCATTTACTAGGTTGTGAAGGCCTCCAGTGATTATTCTCGTTCAGGAATACCCATAATTCTTGTATTTCTTTTTTTCACTCTATCTGAGTTTTCTTGGAAATCTTTTTTTAAAACTTTTATCATTGACTCCATTTCTAATTGCTTGTGTTTCAGCTCATTTATGTCATCTTCTGCCTCAGAGATCCTTTGCTCTGATTCATCCAGTCTTGAAGGGAAGGATTCTTTAGCCATGTTCAATTCTGATAATTTGGATTGAGTATCAAGCAACGTGGCTTGATTTTTCCTGGTCATTTCTAACTGGGATGACAGAACAGCTTCCAAATTAGAAATCTTTCTTTCAATTATCTCCAGTGTATTTTTAGTATTTGTCTTTATTTCTCTTAGCATGCTTATAACCATGACTCTGAACTCAGAATCAGAGATCTCTAAGAATTGTGAGTCCTTGGAATTATCTGTTGGGGGTCTATGATCTGTGGAGCCTTCAGCTCCATCCTGTCCCTTTGTGGTTTTTGTAGATTTACTTGATTTGCCCATAATGTGGTCTGAGAAATTGAATTTGTCTCTCCTGATTTTTCAGAACTTCTTCCTCTGTTATTCCTTTGAAATTGGTGCTGAATCTCTGGTGCCTATTAGCACTTATGAGCTGGGTATGTTCTCTCGGCTATTTGGTCTGAGTGGTTGACACTTTAGTCTACCAGCCCAACTCTAAGGGGGGTATGGGTTAGGGAGGCAATAGCTTTTGCTTCTCTTCTGTGGGGTGAGAAAGGGGGGGATCTGGTGATAGAAGAGGGGGAAAGAGGAGGTAGAGGACAGAAGCTAATAGAAATTACTGTCAAAATTAAAATTAAGGTTAAGATTTAAGGGATAAATGATTAAAACAACGACACATATATACCTTAAGAAATAGAGAAGGAGAATAGAAAAAGGGAAGGGAGTAAAAGAAGGAAGGAAGAAAAATAGGGAAGAAAAGGGAAATATAAAAAAGAAAAAGAAAGAAAAAAAGGAAAAGAAACAAATCTCACACATACACACTCCCAAACACAAATAAACACACTTGTAGTTGGATGCGGTGGTGCACACCTGCAATCCCAGTGGCTTGGTGGTCGGAGGCAGGAGGGACACAAGCCCAAGTTCTGTGCAACCCAATTAGACCCTGTCTCAAAAAGAAAAAGAAAAAAAAAAAAAAAAAAAACCAGAAAAAAGAAAAAAAAAAAAAAAAAAAAAAAAAAAAAAAAAAAAAAAAAAAAAAAAAAAAAAAAAAAAAAAAAAAAAAAAAAAAAAAAAAAAAAAAAAAAAAAAAAAAAAAAAAGGGTCCCGGGGTGCAGCATGGAGGTCCAGCACCTACCAAACAATCAGGCACAGGACCCTAGGATCAAACCCCTGTACAAAAAAAAAAAATAAAATAAAATAAAATTAAATTAAATTAAAATTAAAATTAAAAAAAGAAAATAAAAATAAGAAAATAAAATAAGAAAATAAAATAAAAAATAAAATAAAATAAAATTCCAGACCTCACGCATACACGCTCCCATATACATATAAAAACTCTTGTAGTCAGGGGCAGTGATGGAAGCCTGGAATCCCAGTGGCTTGGGGGATGGTGGCAGGAGGATCGCAAGCCCGAGATGTGCGCAACCAAGCAAGACCCTGTCTCAAAAAACAAAAAATATGGGCTGGGGGCACAGCATGTCGGTCCAGCTCCCACAAAGGAAGCAGGCTCAAGACCTGGGTTCAAACCCCCGTTTTAAAAAAAAAAGCCTTTATAATTTCTTGGAGGTGAAATCTGAGCTGAGGACACCCAGTTTGACCAGGTGGAGTTGATACTGCAGGGTGCAGTGCTCCCTACAGAGCTCAGGGTGGCAGTGTTTCCACACAATCCACAATAACAGTTGATCTTATTGTGTCAATATAGCAAAACGCTGCATAATATCCTGGATTTAATCGGGCACCGAGTGCCCAAAGAGTCTGTTCCACGAAATATTCTGTGACTATTGTATTGTTCGAGAGGCAGTGCAACCCATGGGGTCTTCCCTGGAGTTCTCCCTGTCCCACGTAGATCGGGCGCCAATTCCCCAAATCAGAGATTTCCTCCCCAAAACCTACAGCATGGGGGGAATATGGCTGCTATCATGGAGTTTTTTATTGCAGGGCTTTCCGCCCACTTGGGAGAACCATATCCTCTTGTGGGCAGGATGCTCTCCCACCGACCCAGAGGGAATCTGAAACAGATTTTGTTGTGTGCTGTGATCGTGCTCGGAACTGCTCTGCTTGTGGCTAATTGTGCCTCTAGGCTCTGCCGAAAAGGAGCTCTCTGTCCGCGTGGGGCTCAGTCGCCTCCACAAACCCCAGATTTCTCCACAGCACAGTGGGTTGACTTGGGCTCACCTCTGGTGTGTCTGGGATCCGGGTATATGTGTGCCCATGTATCTGTGGAGATCGCGTCTGTACACCTGACTGCCACAACAGGAGGGAGGGAGCCGTGTCTCAGCTCTAGACACGGATCGCTGGCACCGGCTTCCCCGTTCCCTCCGCGGCCACTACGGATACGATTCTGTGTGCCACCTCAAACTGTCTCACCCGGAATTTGTAGTTTGTGTCCCGCAGGCAGGGTGAGAGTGTGCTGCCATGGTTGTACTCCGTGTTGGGACCAGCCCCTGTGGGTGCGTGTGTGCGAAGTCCCCTCCAAGTCTCCAGGATTCTATCCACCATCTGTGTGATGGTGAAATGGCAGCGGTCCCGCTGCTGACCACTGTGTAGCTCCTCCGAAGCCAAATCCTTGATTTCAGTGTATGCCAAGTTTCATTCTCTATCTCTCAAACTAAATTATCACTGTTTCTATTTATTCAATTTGAGTTTCAAACCCCTAATCGAGGCTTCCCATTACTCAGGAACAGAAGGCGTGTGTTATCTGTCCGCCATCTTGACTCCACCCCCTCATGTCAGAAAATCTTAACACACTCCACTACCCTAGAAACCCTAGAATCATCCTCTCATAATGATCAGCAATAGAAACAGCTAGTTCTTCTCACTGTGTGTTTCTTATGTGACAGAGTGTCATTCTTGATTTTTCATCAGATTGTTTCCATTTCAAATGATCCTATTTCATGTGTTTCATCCTCACATCCTCCACCCTGGCGGGCTGTCATTCACTGCTGCAAAGACTGTTGGATACTCACAAACAGACACCAAAATCTCTCTGCTTGAATGCTTCTATTATGCTGCTTCCTCTGTATGGAACGACCTTCCTGCCTTTTATATATGATCAATTTCTTCTGAGTCTCCAAGCAGCACCTCTAATGGAAGCGCCTTTGTGAAGTCTTTCCTGACTTCCTTAGGCACCTGTCTGCTGCTTACTTTTGTGTTCACAGCACCTTTTCCTTCAAAATTATTTAAATAAAATATATTTTGAATGTATGGCCAGGTTTTATTTGTATGGTTAATTCTTTAGTTCTTTTTTAATCATGTAAACAGTACTCATGAGGATACTCTCCCAAGCCTCTAAATAAATGCTAGGATTCTTTTTTCAGTTCTGGGGTGTTGAACCCAGGGACTTGCACATACCAGGGGAAGTAATACCACTGAGATGCACCCTTGACCCCTTTTTAATTTTTTTTTTTTTTTTGAAGCAGGATCTTGCTGAGTTGCACAGGCTGCCTCTGGCCTCAAATGCCCAATCCTTTTGCCTCTGCCTTCCAAGTCTCTGGGACTACAGGTGAGCACCATGGTACTCAGCTTAAATGCTGGGGTTTTGACAAAACTCTGTATACAAGCATATAGACCTCATCTCTGGCCTTTCCTCCTGCACAGTGTCGTAATCATCCTGAACTTCACAGCCATCATTCTTTTGCTTTCTTTTATTGTTTTAATGCATTTGTATGAATCCCCAAAATTGTTCATTTTATTTTCACTGTTTTTACATCATAAAAAGAATATCCTTCTATATGTGATACAGATTGAGTATCCTTATCCAAACTGCTTGAAACCACAAGTGTTCCACATTTTACAGGTTTTCAAATTTTAGAATATTTGCAGACCTTACTGGTTGGGCATCCCTAATCTAAAAACCCAAAATGGGAAATACTCCAAAATTTGAAGCTTCTTGACCATTATATCAGCACTCAAAAAGTTTTGGATTTTGGAGCATAAAAGATATTAGATTTTTGGATTAGGATTGCTTGACTTGCATTTATAACTTTTTCACTTCATGTTGTATTTTAAGGGATCCACATTGTTATGTAGCTATAATTGACTTTATTCATTTGTGGCCTAATATATGGTCTACTTTAGAGAAAGTTCCATTTGCTGCTGAAAAAAAAATATGTATTCTCCAGCTATTGAATGGAATACTCTGTAAATATCTCTGTAAATACCTTTAATCATGTAAACAGTACTCATGAGGATATCTATGTAAATATCTATGAAGTAAATATCTATGTATATCTATCTATCTATGTAGTATATCTATGTAAATATCTATAAAGTATATTTGATCTATAATATAATTTAACTCTAATGGTTCTTTGTTGATTTTTCATGGGATGATCTGTCCACTGATGAAAGTGAAGTGTTAAGTCCTCAACTATTTTTATATTGGAGACTAATAGTGTTTATTTTATAAAATTGGGTGCTTAGACATTAGTTGCATATAGATTTATATTCATTATATATTCTTGTTGAATCAATCCCTTAATCATTATATAGTTACCTTCTTTGTCTCTTCTTACAGTTTTTGTCTTAAAGACTATTTTGCCAGATGTACGTATAGCTACTCCTATTTGTTTCAGGTTTACATTTGCTTAGAATATCATTTTCCATCTTTTCACTTTCAGACTGCCTGTGTCCATACCAGTGTATTGAGTTTCTTTTAGGGAGCATATTGCTGGGTCTTGGTTTTTTATTCATTTAGCCAGTCTGTTTTTTTTTCTTAATTGGAGCGTTTAGGCTGTTTACATTCTGGGTTATTATTGATAAGGATTTATTCCTGTAATTTTGATGATTTTCTTCTAGTTGTTTTGAATATTCTTTTATTATTATTCTGACTTGTGGTTTGATGATTCACTATATTGATAATGTTTATTTTTTTCTATTTCTCTTTTGTGTATCTGTTTTTCTGGTGGGATTTATACTTTCACATGCTTTCATGATGGTAGTTCTCTTTCTTTCACTTCTGGATAGAGGACTCCTATAAGCCTCTTTTGTAAAGCTGGTTGGTTGTTTTTGCTGTTAATTGCTGTTGAATCAGGTCTGACTCATACCAACCCTACATACAACAGAACAAAACACTCCACAACACTGTGTATATTACCTTATATTTTCACACTTCTTGTACTCCTATGCATATCTGATGGATGGGATACCTCCACCACTTTTATGGCAGGGGCCTTATTACCTGGCTTTCTCCTGAAGATATGTTTGGTATGTTGGTTCGTTATGTAATGGGGCTTTGATTCCCGCTGGCCATCACAGTGTTGTCTTCCTATTGCTTCTTTGACTGTAGTTAATGTCTTTGGGCATAATAAGTATCATAGAGGAGTCTGAGAAACCCACTATCTCCATGTGTTATCCAAGAGTGGGAACACTAGCAATTCAGGTAGGTGTGGTATAGACAGCAGTAGGTGTGTGGTGCTCACTCCTACAATGAGGGTAGCCTGTCATGGTTGGTGGAGGCTTCCTCAGGCACTGCCAGTTCTAGCTGTGCAATGAGCATGGGCCTCTGGCGTTGTTGGCACCAGCAGTGCTGACAGGCATGGAGCACTTTCCTTAGACCAGTCAGTGGTATGGGTAGTTTCCAGTAGTGGGAAATGCAGCACCTTTTCTGTGACACTCTCACCCAGTCCTGAAGGCAGTGGATGGTCAGAGCAGATAAGGGAAGTAGGGCAGCAGGAGGAACCACACAGATGGCATGGCAGCAAGAACTGTGGTATCCCTCTCCTGCCACTTCAGTGACAGTGCCTGCCCAGGAGGGGAGCTATGGCCAGAGCCAGGCAGAGTTCCTTTTGGGGCCCTATTTGCCTGTATGCAACTGGGGCAGCGGTGATGGCTGGAGGCACAAAGTTGCTCGGGGCCTCCCTGCATGCCCCTGTGGACAGAGAAGCGGGGGGAACTATGGTGTTCCCTCCCCATCTTATCAGCAAACAGGCGACTAAGTGCAGTGCAGGGGAGATGGGCAGCAGGAACTGCTGAGTGTTTGCCTTCAGTCCTAGCACTGGCACAAGTCTGCACAAGGCTGGCCACAGCTTTGCTCTCAGAGGGTAAGTCCCTTTACCCCCTGGTTCCCGAGGGTGGCGTCCTCTGTTTTTCTGTGTCTAACCCCCACCCCATACAGTGAAGGGCACCCAGCAGGCCAAGGTCACATGCACTCTGTGGGGCCAAGGTGGATTCATGAGGTATCTCTCTCTCTGTATCAGGGCAGTGGGAGATCTGTGGTCAGAGGTGGGAATACGCAGGCATTTCCAACCCCTACAGCAGCCCAAATTCATACCCATACAAAGGAGAGACTCCCCTACCCTGGCTGTGAAGATAGGATAGCAGATGCTGGGGGATTTTGTTTCCCTCCGTGTGATGTCCCTAGTCTCTCTGTTCCTGAGATCTAGTGTTCTCCATGGTCCTTCACTTCGAAATGCAGCTATACACCTATTACTTTAGTTCTTCTTTGTGGAGGAGAAGGTGAGTGTCGGTCATCTCTCTTCTGCCATCTTGAATCTCCTGCTAGTTCTTTATTTTAAATAACTTATTTTACTTTCAGCCTGTGTGTGCTATTATGCTTTAGATGTAGTTCTTAAGAACAGCATGCCACTGGATTTTAAAAATCTAGTCTGCCCATTTTTATTTTAACCTAGACATTTAGTCTGTCTACATTAATTATGTATTTGGACCTGTTTCTACCATCTGAATCTATTATTTCTTTGTTCTTTTTTTGCACATTTGGAAAATTCTATTTTACTTTTTGTTTTATTTGAGTGAGTTACTGATTTTTACTTTTTGTACTGCTGGTATTTGAACCCAGGGCCTCATGCATGCTAAGCAAGAACTCTACCACTGAACTACATCCCCAGCCTCTTACATCTTACTTCAAGTTGCAGTATATAAGAAATTAAGCATATTCTCATGCTATTTGATCTTGCCTCCCCATATCTGGATATTATCTGGACTTTAATTCTAAGGTACTAAGAGTATATTCTCTCACACTTTCTCTTTTTTAAGAATTATTCTAAAATACTTGATGGTTTTCTTACATCAAGATTCTGTTGAAAGTCTGTCTTAAACTTATTCTTTTGTATGTGACCAGTTCTTCTCTTGAAACAAACTTTTAGTCTTTGATATTTTCAAACACCATTATAATATTCCTGGGTGCAGAACTTCTCTTATATTTTCTTTGGCATACCATAACCCTTTCAATATGAGCTCTCTTATCTGTTTTAATTGGGATCTTTATGGAGATAACTGCAGATTTACATACATTGTAAAAAATAACATACAAAGATCCTGGTAGACTTTGCTCAGATCCCCCAAAGGTGATATTTCACACATGGATTTCTGCTAGGACATTTTTGTGACTGCCTGTTCTCCTTCCTTAATTTTAACATCTTCTCTGATATCCTTTTAGGTTGCTTTGAGACTCTTTGTCATCTGACTTAGATCATTTTCCCTCTACTATTTCTGCTTCTGTTAGAATCTCCAATTCAATCTGTTGTCTTTATTTTGAAATATTCATATCTTTCAAGCCTTATTATGTTATCCTAGGTCATCAGTTCTGCCAGTGAACACAAAAGAAGTTCCAAACCTTACCTGTGCCATCCTAAAGAAGGTTAGGGAAGAAGGAGGAACAGGAAATGTAGAGTCTCTGGCACCACAGTATCACTGTTAACCCTCTTTGCACACAAAACCACTCCCCATGTCGGGCTTTAACTTTAACCCACCCCTCAGTATGCAGCAGTATTAGGTGGAAGTGTTTCTTATATTGCAACTCAGCAGTCCTGGGATTGGAGAAGGAAGTGTGAAGCAACTGCCCTAACAGGGATTTCCTCCAGTTTTTCTCAGCTTCTCTGAGGCACAGAGCTTGAGCTGTGCCCTGACTTACTCCTGAGGACACTTGGACCAGAAGCCTGAGCCACTGCAAACCTGGTTGCATGACTACTAGGCTAAAGTAAGAGGGCAGGAGAAAAAAACAGAATTTCAGCATTTGGGGCTGAAATCTAGGAGGGACGACTTGTCCAGTACCCATCAAATGTTAAGGTTTATGGGTATGGGGGGTGGGCATTTTTGTTTGGCTGTTCTATAAGGATGAGTAGTATGCAGTTTAAAGTAAAATATATTTAGTAAACTTAGGATAAGACTTTACCCTAAAGAAAAGTGAACCAAACACCCCAGAATGGACAACCTTCCACACCAGAGAGAAGAAAAGATGAGGAAGAACTGCAAATTCTGACTTTCTAGAAGACCCCACTACAAACAGAGAAGATGTGGTGAAAATCTTAGGGAATCAAGACATGACTTGCTTTTCTTGCTTATTCATCAAATCTCATACCCCTAGGTGCTAACACTGATCTTAGCAAAGAGATCAGACATACCAGTGCCAAGTGCAATGAAGAAGCCAAAGACTGTTTTCTAGATTGTAGGCATAAATGTGTCTAGTTTTCCTTTTCCTACCATCTCTGATTGACAATCTAGAGAATGGGCTCTTGTCTTTCTTTGAACAACTCTACCTCCCAGAGAACACTGTTCCACACCTCTTCAAAACACATCCTAACATCCTTCAACCACATCCAGTGATAACAATTGGTCATTTTAAAACTGATAACAAGAATTTAAGGAACACACTGGGATAAACATTTATATGAATAAACTTTTTCACAATAATCCTAGCAGAAAGGTATCATTCTTATCTTCATTTCTAAAATGAAGAATGAGGCTTCGAAAGGTAACCTGCCCAAGTTCATGTGGTTAGTTAAGCAATGGAGCTAGGATTCTAATTCAGAGAGGCCAAAAGTAGAGTCTGACTTCCAAAAGTTAAGATCTCGCTGCCTTTCCTAAACACCAAACGAGTATGTGCCACACATTCTACTATTTGTTTGTGCTCTACATGGCACTTGGTCTATTTCTTTCTACTATACTAAAATAATCTCAGATGTGTAATCTTCATTTTTCTAGTGTGATTATTAGAATCAGAGAAGACAGACACTGAGCCACCATCTCTGTTCATTACACCTAGAGTGCTAGGCAAACAGTAGTTGTTGAATGTACATTACCTGAAATTGAGTCAAGTATCAAAATTAGAGAAATTTTAATATTCGGAGGAGAAAATAAACCCACTTTTCAACCAGTAACATTGTAGTATGCTTTGGAAATTTGTCCACCAGTTAATACTCACATCTATGAAATACTATGTGGCTTCACAGTAAGTTTTCCCTTTTACAATAAAAAACAAAGTTAAATAGTCCTAACAGTACTTGGAACTAACATTTCACAATTAGAATTCCAAGATTCAGAGAAGTGATTGGCCAAGGTCATGTGTCCAAGAGTTAATTTCTAGTATGAAGGTGATGTATGGTAGCGCTTTGGAGCCCAGAAGAGTTGGATTCCAAACATACATTGTTATTATGTTTTCAATACACTTGAAGAGGAGACTTGACCTCTGAATTCAGTTTCCACATCCATAAAACAGACATAACATCTTATATTAATGACGCTTTTATAAAGGAAAAAGATAATATTTAGAAAGTGATTAACATGGTTTCACACCTAATAGACCTTCAATATATAGTAACTCTTATGATAAGTATACAGTAAGAGTAGTGAGCCTGCAGCCATAGCACTGTGGCTTCCGATCCCATTAGATCTTGGAAGCTAAGCAGGGTCAGGTCTGGTTGGTACTTGGATGGGAGACCACCTGGGAACACCAGGTGCTGTAGGCTTGGGAGAAGGACCCAGCAATCCATTCCCAAAAAAATCAACCTGCCATTGAAAACCCTATGCATAGCAGAGAAGCACTGACAATAGTGTTTCACCTGTTGCACATAGGGTCGCTATGAATTGGATACCAACTCGACGGCACCTAACAACAACAACAACAAGAGTAGTGAATAAAATAAAGACTTGGAGGTCAGAAATACCTAAGTTTAAATTCCAGCTCTGTTACTTATAATCTATTTGATCTTGGGCAATTTTTATAACTTCTCTAAGCTTTAATTTATTCACTTAAAACTGAGGTAAAGCTGGGCACAGTTGGCACACCTATAATCCCAGTGACCCCAGAGGCAAAGGCAGGAGGATCGCAATTTCTAGGCCAGAGGCAGCCTGAGCAACTTAGCGAGACCTTGTCTCAAGAAATTTTCAAAGGGGGTTGGAGGTGCATCTTGGGGCAGAGCACTTGCAAAGTATGTGCAAGGCCATTGATTTAGCCCTCCAGAACCACAAAAGAATTGAGATAAAGACGTCTAAGCCCTGTCATGATAAAGTTCTTTCAGCTGGACTAGCTTACCTACTAAATACAAGTATAAAAGCTGTAAGAAAAAAATGCCCAGTGTAGGGTAGAACATGAGAAGTTATGATTTTTTAGAGATTCTGGAAAGCAGCTATCTTTGTCTGTGTTGGAATAACAAAATATTACAAACTAAGTTATGTATAAACAGTAGAAATTTTTTTCTAATGGTTGTGGCATGCACCTCAATGCCCGGCACCAAACTGTACTACTTTTAAGTTCTAGAATTTTCATTTGAGATTACTGAATAGATTTTGGGACCTTGGTGAATAGCTACATTTGTACTTATAATTTTGGACATATTAACTGTATTATTTTTAAGTTCTTGTTGGATAACTTTACTGGTATCTGGTAAGAGCTGCTCTCTGCTTCCAAGATGGGTTGTTGCTGCTTAGTCTTTCCAAGGGGAGGAACACTGTGTCTTCATGTGGCAGGAGAGTTGAGGAGCAGAAAAGGCCTAAGATAGTTCTCTCCAGCCCTTTCACAAGGCACTAATTGATTCCTGAGGATAGAGTGCCCATGACCTAATCAACTCTTAATGGCCCACTTCTTTATATCACAACGGGGATGAAATGTCAACATTTTGAAGGAGATATAGTGATGCTATAGCAAGGGCTAATTCATTCCGGTCTTTCTGCCTGAGAATATTTCCCAGTTTGTAGTTCAGGTGGGTAGAGCCTGAGAAGAAAATGCTAGGCTTACTGGGCCAAACAGACAAAAGCTGGCACTCGGGACTGACAAGGCAGGTAGGACTTGAGAGTGAAATCCAGAGAAAATAGAGCTTCCCTGCTGGGCACCTGTTTCTCTCAATTATGGATTATATCCTAAACTATTTTAGGTAGAGGAAGACTTCGAGACAACCAATAGAATGAAAAACAAGTAGGAGCTTAAAACTTTAAGCAAATATTTCATGGTACTAAAAAGATGGACTTTGGAGTTCAAGACCCATCAGGATGGACAGGTCTTTTTACAGATCCTAAAGCACCACAAGAGCCATTAAGAATAAGAGTCACATCCTAGGAAGAAGGACAAAACTCAAACAGAATAAGAGTTAGATCCTAGCAGTAAGGGCAAAACTCAATTACAGTAAGGCCTATGAGAAGATCAAGACCATTAGTCTGTAATCTGTCTGCTTGCTAGGAGAAAAATCAACCTCTTTGGAGAAAATAACTTCATTGAAAATTTCTACAGGTTTTTATCCACAGTATCCATCACCAAAATATCACAATTGGCTGAAAAAAATTAAAATTGGCTCACTGGTAGAACATTTGACTAGCATGGATGAAGCCCTGGTTTTATCCCCAGCACCATAAAATTAAAATACAAGCCATGCTAAGAAATAGGAACCACTCTTTATTTGCAAATTAAATATTTTTAAATTAAAAACAGAACCAAATAACTAAAAATCAAAAGAAAATTACTAGTAGAAACAGATCCACAATTGATTCACATAGCAAAGGGATCAAACAGGAACTTTAAAGTATCTATGGTTAATATGTTCAAGTTAGTAAATAAAGACACAGATATTCACTAGGATTCCAAAGTCTATTTAAAAATCTCAAAGGAAAATTTTAGAACTTAAAAACAGTACAATTTGAGGCCAGGCATGGTGGCACAAAACTATAATCCCAGTACTCAGGAAACTAAGGCAGGAGAATCATAAGTTTGAAGCCAGCCTGGAATACATAGCAAGTTTGAAGCCATCCTGGGAAACATAGCCAGACCCTATCTCAAAACAACCACTAAAAATAGTATAATTCATATAATAAATTTAAAGCCAGGCAAAGTGGTATATACCTCTAATCTCAGCTACTTAGGAGGCTGAAACAGGAGGATTGCCAGTTTGAGGCTCGCCTGGGCAGAAAAGCAAGACACCCCATCTCAAAAAATATATATATAATAAGAATTTGAAGTCCGGCATGTTGGTGCATGCCTTTAATTCCAGTGACTTACTTTTAATCTGTGACTCGGGAGGCAGAGGCAGGAGAATCACAAGTTTGAGGCCAGAGGTAGCTTGTGTAACTAAGTGAGATCCTATATCAAAAATACAAGTAAAAAATGAGTTAAGGATATGGCTCAGTGGTTGAGCACTTGCAAAAAGCATGTGTGAGATCCTGGGTTCAACTCTCCAGTAGCAAAAAAAAAAATAAATAAATAAAAATAAAGAAATAAGGATTTAATAGAAAATTAGACAAAAACTTAGAGGATTAGTGGGTTGTTTGTGGGTTTAAAATATATTTAGTTTAAACAAATATAGTGTAACAAGAATAGTGGGCTGGGATTTAGCTCAGGTGGTAGAGCACTGCTCTGCAGTCTCTGAGGTCTTGAGTTTGATTCCCAGCACCATAAAAGTGGGAGAAGGATGTGGCAGTCCACTCCGGAGGCAATCCTGAAACAGTCAGTCATTGAAAACCCTCTAAGGGTCACTATGAGGTTAATGCAACTTGATGGCACCTAACAACAACAACAAACAAGAATAGCATAAAAAGTGAAAAGGATAAATGGAATTAAATATTTATAAGGTCCTTGCATCACTTGGTAAGTGATAAAAGTACTGACTTAAAAGAGTCTAATAAATCCAGAAATTGTAATGTAATTTCTAGGGAAACGACTAAAGGAATGATAAAATCTAATTTAAAGGTCAATGGAGGATAAAAATATAATAATAAAAATAACTGATTAATCAGAGAATAAAGGAACAAAGAAAAAATTAAATCAAAAACAAAGAAAAATTTAAATACATAACAAGTAGCAACATGATATAATTAAACCTAACTATATCAATAATTAAATAAATTGACCATATATACCAATTATGACATTGATTATCAGACTAGATAAAGAAGCAAAATCTAATTATACACTGTTTACAGGACACACACTTTCTATATAAAGACATAAAATTTTATTACAAAGGTATCATAAAATATACTTTCAAAAGACATAAAACAGGAGCTGGTAACACTGAAAGAAAAAATCAACAATCACTGGAGGAAATTTTGCAGATCTTTCTTGATAACTGATGAAACTCAATCACGATAAAATTAACTGACAAAAATTCAGCAAGGACATAGAAACCAACAACATGACAGTTATGATTGACATACACAGAACGCTATTTGCACTCATCCAACAACTGCCAAAATGCACACTATTTTCACATAACAAATAAGCTATGGAAGTGATGACTGTGAGACCTAGGTTTGTGTTGCAATCTTACCCACTCACATGGTTTCAATACCTGCTCTGATGTTCCCAGATGTTCTCTCTCTCTCTCTCTCTCTTTCTCTCTCTCTCTCTCTGTCTCTCTCTCTCTTACACACACACACACACACACACACACACACACACACACACACACATCTTGTTTACAGCAACAGGCTCGTAGCTGGCTTCTTTGACCCTCTTTTCCTTCAGTTCAGCCCCATTTATACATTTATACATTATACATATACATATGATCATACATAGCATGTCATACTTAATGGTGAAGAACACATATTTGCTTGGTCTTAAAGCACCTCTTCCACAGAATGCAAGTTCGTTTCAAGGGGTAAATATACCAATTATACAGTGGAGAACCCAAGCAACACCTTAGTTAGATGGCCAAAATTAAAATCACCAATGGGTGACAGATGTGGTGTGGCTCTGAGATGTGTCCTGGATTGGAGACAATACCATCTATGGAATATCCCAGCCAGAAATATATGGCCTGGTTCTATGAGGCCCCATGACAAACCCAAAATAATTCCACTACAGCAGAGGAAGGGATCTACTCTTCAGCAAATTCATTATGTAAAACATGAAGACTGAGGAACTGTTCCAGATTAAAGACTAGGGAGATACCATAATTAAGCAGAATATACAACCAGAGAGTAGAACCTATATTGGAAGGCAAAATGATTATATAGAACATTGTTAAAATATTGGCTTATGGTTACTTGTCAATTGGCAAAATTAGAATATGAACTATAGTTAGATAAATATTACATCAATGGCAAATTTCCTAAAGTTAATAACTGTACTGAAATTGTATGAGAATATCTGTACTCTTAGGAAATATACAATGAAATTTAGAAATAAGGGTGCACAGTGTATCTAATTTATTCTCAAATAGTTCAGAGGGAAATTACATATAGGCATACATATATACAGAGGGTGCCAAAAATGTATAAAGATTTAGCCGGGCGTGGTGGCTCACGCCTATAATCCCAACGGCTTGGGAGGTGGAGGCGGGAGGATCACAAGTTTGAGACCAGAGGCAGTCTGTGTAACTTAGCCAGACCCTGTCTCACAAAGTAAAAAAATGGGCTCAGTGGTACAGCATTTACAGAGCATGCAAGCGTGAGGCCCTGGGTTCAACCCCCAGAACCACACACACAAAAAAAAGTTTAAAGATTTTAAATATTAAAATTATGATACTCAATATATTCCAATAACAAAAGATGAATACAAGTCATGTTTGACTTCTGCAACTACAGAGGTGCTCAAAGTGTTTACTACCATAATTCAATTCAATTTCAAAAAATAACACATATATAACACGTCTTAATATGTGTGTGATTTTTTTGGCACTTCCAGCATATATACTGAGAGACAGAGACAGAGAGGTTACAAGGCAGAGAGATAGATAAATAAATGACTGTAATTAACAAATCAGATAGAGAATAGCAGAAAGTCTTTGTACTATTTTTGTACCTTTTCCATAAACTTAAAACTGTTTTGCAAATAAAGTGCTTTATAAAATAGGAAAAACAAACTTTAGTTGTTCTTTGCAATTTAGCTATGCATCTTTAAATAGTAAGCCTGAGAATCACCTGGCAACTTGGTAAATGCACATCTTTGGGCCCACCTCCCACCACCAGCCCCAGAGATTCTGATTCCATGGGTGTGTTTAAGGAGCTCTTTAGGTGACTCTAAAGTTTGAATTTTATTAGCCTAGCCCATGCCCTGAAAGTTGGGATGTTGGGGACTGTAGAGAATGAACAATTTGACATAAAATGACATCTATTCACACCAGGAGAAGGTTGTTGTCTTTGCAATACCTCTTCTAATATTTCTGCTGACATCAAAAAGAATCCCCATTTGGAGTTGGTCTTTAACACTTCTTAATACATGCTCATCTTCCTCATAAGAAAGAGACTGCAGGCTGCATGTTTAAAGCTTGTGGCAAGTAACAATATTGAGTTATAATTTAATGACTTTGTCATTATAAATATGATTATCTTCAATTTATGGTAGCTGACAATGATTTTCTGTTAAGCCTAGCTATAAAAAGTTTCCTTTAAAAATGAATTGATTAACTTAATGGAACTGACTAGAAAGCTATTATAATAATGCAGGTGGAACACAGATATGGCAAAGATTGCAATAATCGTACAACAAATGACTGAAGCCAGGATTTGTGGCACACAGGAGACAAAGGCAGGAGGATTGCTACAAGTTGAGGTCAGCCTCGTCTACATAGAAAGTTCCAGGCCAGCATGGCTACACAGCAAGACCTTTTCTGAAAAAAAAAAAAAAAAGAAAACAACAAAAATCAAACAAAAAGGAAAAATTCAGGCTCAAATTGTTCCACATCTCCTTTCCAACTTCATCTTCCACTACCCCACATATCCTCATGCAGGATTTCCAGCTCCTCAAACAAGCCCTGCACCGGCAAATGTCCAGACTTGTTCTCCTGCTCTCTTTACTCCCTGAGGCTTCCTGTTCCCTTCCCCATCCTGACCCCAACTGGTTCTATTCTGTAACATGATTTTGTCAATATGGACAGGCTATAAGGTATGGCCCTTTAAGGAAACTAGGGGGAAAACAGAATATTTATGCCCTTGGAAAAAAAGAGCCCTGAGTCAGTGAGATAAGAATAGCTAAAAGAGTAATTTTACTTCTAGGAATGTATTCTTGGGTAATAATCAGAGCACACAAATTATTTTGTGCATTGACATTCCTTACTGTATAAATTTATAACACCAAAATAATAAAACCATTAATGCCCAACAATAGAAGACTGGTTAAATAATAGCCCATTATACAAAAATAGCATGGTTTATTTTACCAGTTAAAACCATACGTTTAAAGAATTTTTTATGATATGAGGGAAACATTCAAGGATATAGTAAGCATGTTGATTTTCTCCACACTATCCAGCTCATCCTTCCTATTTTAAATTTCAAATGTCCCCCAAAGCTTACTTGTTCAGGTCTTGGTCCCCAGCAGATGGGGCTGTTGGCAGTAGGTGGAAACTTCGGAGGTGAGGCCTGGGTAGAGGAAGTTAGGTACTGGGGGTGCACCCTTGAAGGGATACTGAGACCCCGCCCCTTCCTCTCTCTCACTTCTAAGCTGCCCTGATGGGGGAGCAGCTTTGCTCTACCACAGGCTGCCTGCCATAACCTCAGCCTAGTGACAGGTCCAAAATGATGGGACCAACTGACTGTGGACTAAAACCTCAGAAACTATGAAACAAGTAAAATTTTCTTCCTATGAGTTGTTCATCTTGGGTATTTGGCCAGAGTGATGGAAAGCTGACTAACACACATGGCTTCAGAATAGCTGGGGGACAAAATTCATCTCCAAAAATGATTCTGATCTGCATAAGCCAGTGGTACTCACAGTGTGGCCTGCAGCCATCCCACTGTGGTGTCTGATCCCTTCAGATCTTGGAAGCTAAGCAGGGTCAGGCCTGGGAATACCTGATGCTATGGGCTTGGGAGAAGGACCCAGCAACCCACTCCCAAAAAACAATCTGCCATTGAAAACCCTGTGAATAGCAGAGAAGCACTGACAATAAGGTTTCGCCTGTTGTGTGTAGGGTTGCTATGAGTCAGACACTAATTCAACAACACCTAACAACAACAACAAGAAGCCAGTGGTTCTCTTTTTTTTTTATTAGAAATTTTTAATGTACATCATAATGCGATTCATTTTGACATGCTTTTCATTGTGACAATTTTCATATATGCAATTTGATAAGCATTATTCATATAGGTTACCCCTTACCCTCCCCTATACTTCCCCCCTCCCCCTTCCCATCTAAGTTCCCCTTCCAAGTCTTCTCTATCTTATACTTAGTAGTATTTTTCTATATGTCCTTGGGTTCCAGTTCTGTTCAAGATAGAAACTTAACCTGTAGTCTTCTTTGTTTTTATCTTGTTAGAACAATTAAATGCGATTTCTAGTCCATTTATATTGACATCGTTCTTATCTTCCCTCCCCCCCTTTTATTATGATCCGAACTTTGAGTAGGATTTTTCCTTCTTGTAATTTTGAATCAGCTCCCTCATATGAGTGAGAACATGTGTTGTTTCTCTTTCTGAGCTTGTGTTCGTTCACTCAAAATAATTTTCTCTAATTCCATCCATTTTGCTGCGAATGACCCTAGTTCATTTTTCTTGGTTGCTGAATAGTATTCCATTGTGTATATATACCATTGTTTTTTTATCCATTCTTCTGTTGAAGGGCACTTTGGTTGATTCCATATCTTTGCTATTATGAAAAGTGCTGCATTGAACATGGAGATGCAGGTGTCTCTGTAGTATGATGACACATCACCCTTTGGGTAAATTCCCAATAGTGTTATAGCTGGGACATATGGTAGATCTATTTTTAGCTTTTTGAGGTACCTCCATATTGATTTCCATAGTGGTTGTACCAATTTACAGCTCCACCAACAATGTAGAAGTGTTCCCTTTTCCCCGAAACCTCGCCAGCATTTGTTGTTGTTTGTTTCATTGATCTTGGCCATTCTTACTGGTGTAAGGTGAAATCTCAGCGTTGTTTTGATTTGCATTTCCCTAATGGCTAGGGATATTGAGCACTTTTTCATGTGTTTCATGGCTTTATGGACCTCTTCATTTGGGAACAGTCTACTCAGTTCCTTTGCCCATTTGTGTATTGGGTTCTTTGGTTTTTGGGTTTTTTTTTTCTTGAGTTCCTTATAAATTCTAGTAATTAGACCTTTGTCAGATGTATAAAATGCGAAGATTTTTTCCCGTTCCATAGAGGTTTCCTTGACTCTGTTAATTGTTTCTTTTTCTGTACAGAAGCTTCTTAATTTGACGTGGTCCCATTTATCTATTCTTGTTGCAATTTCTTGAGCAATTGGGGTCCTATTAAGGAAATCTTTTTCCAATGCCTATATGATGGAGTGTATTGCCTATCTTGCCTTCTATGAGTTTTAAAGTTTCTGGTTTTATGTTGAGATCTTTTATCCATTTTGAGTTAACTCATGCATATTGAGAGATGTGGATCCACTTTCATTTTTCTGCATGTGGACGACCATGTTTCCCAGCACCATTTGTTGAAGAGGCTGTCCTTCCAGTTTACTTGCTTTGCTCCTTTGTCAAAACTAAGGTGGCTATAGGTGTGTTGAGGTATGTCTGGGTCTTCTATTCTGTTCCAGATGTCTTCGGGCCTATTTTTGTGCCAGTACCAAGCAGTTTTTGCAACCACTGCCCTGTAGTATAGTGTGAAGTCAGGGATTGTGATTCCACCTGCATTAGATTTACAGCTTAAGAGTGTTTTGGCTATACATGGTCTTTTGTGGTTCCATATGAATTTTTGGATCATTTTTTCTATTTCTGTAAAATCAGTCAGTGGAATTTTAATGGATATTGCATTAAATCTATAGATTGCTTTTGGTAGGATAGCCATTTTTACAATATTAATTCTCCCTATCCAGGAGCAGGGGAGGTCTTTCCATTTTTCAGTGTCCTCTGCTATTTCTTTCTTTAATGTTTTGAAATTTTCCTTGTAGAGTGCTGAAGGATCTTTGGTTAGATTGATTCCAAGGTATTTAATCTTCTGGTGG